>PVIJ01012387.1:0-49904 GCA_004024925.1 Scalopus aquaticus
ATCCTCAACAGTGAGAAGCTGAAGGCCTTTCCCCTAAGATCAGGAACAAGGCAAGGATGTCCACTCTCACCATTACTTTTCAATATAATACTGGAAGTCCTAGCCAGAGCAATTAGACAAGAGAAAGACATTCAAGGGATTCAAATAGGAAAAGAAGAAATTAAACTGTCTCTATTTGCAGATGATATGATAATATATAGACAGTTTCTTTTTTAAACTCTGGAATCTCTGAGTTTGTTTTACGGGAGTACAGAGTGGCCAAATCCATGCCTGGCAGCCAGGAAGTACTGGGAATTTACTGGCCCTAGGAGCAGCCCTCAACCTAGGAAGTAGGTAGAGACCCCAACTTACTCTTTCCTTAGTGGGGAAATTCTAAAGCATGTTCATGATTTCTCAGAGGTCTGAAGCAGGACTAAGCTCCAGTTAATGAATACTTAACAATTTTTTTCTCTTTCCAGCTCACTTTCCTAATCCCCTTTGAGTATGCTTCCTGGAATTTGCAAGCTTTGTTGCATGCAGACATCATCATTATCATCATCAAATAGCTTTTCCCTCCCTGCTCCCTTCCCTGGGATTATATTATGTAGCTTTCTTAATGGTTGACACTGGCACACCTCAGAGTATATCAGAAATCAGTGGATTGAGGTATTGAGAAGACAGTATTACATGCCTACATTCTGTTAATTCAGTTCAGCCCAGCCGGACTCTGCTTGGTTACTAATTATTTGCAAATTAATTTTTTTTTCTGCCCTGGTTTCTCTAATCCCGAAGAAAGAAGTCTTCTATAATGTGACCGTACACCTCATAGTATACGAAAAGGTCCCAGTCTTGGTTGCCAGATCAGATTTGTTGTTTCTAAAAGTTTGTCGACAAATTCTGTGCTGGAAAATAATTTAAGATACAGGATATTTTTTATACATTTTTAATAAGTAACTGTTATATGTATTTCTGTAGCCAAACTTTAGATAACATAACTGGTCTTTCCCAAAATATTGACAAATCAAAATAAGGATATAATCACAAGTAATTATAATTCTCCCACTCAACTACTTACAGTTTTTTCCACTTGTGATGTTTCTTCCATATTGAGAAGTTCAGTGATATCAAGTAAATTTCACCATTGAAAAGGGTGTTTCTGGGTGTTGTGGAAATTTTATTTTTACTACCTAAGGCTTTCACATAGACAGGTTGTGTTAAGAAAATGTTCTAGATTAGTATTACATAGTTGACCCTTGAATAACCAGAGGTTTGAACTGGATGGGTCCACTTATATGCAGATTTTTTCAATAAAAGCAGAGCATAGTACTCATAGGTTCTTGGATTTGAGGATTCAACCAGATGTAGGTATCAGAGACTTGAACATTCATGGATTTTGGTATTGGGGAGCAGTGTCCTAAAACCAATCCCAAGGAATGACTTGTGGTTAAGTTTTTGGAGAATCAAAAGTTATCCTTGGACTCTTCAAGGGTCAGTGCCCCTGACCCCCTGTGTGGTGTTCAAGGGTCAGTGGAATTTTTAGACATTTTTTTTTGTTTTCCAAATTAAGGTAGTATCTAGGGAGAAATTAATTAATTAGTCCATTGGGTCCACTTCCCTTTAAAGTTGACTAGCTCTTTTTGAAAGTATTAAACATGAACTCTACATCAGGATCATGATAATAGTTTTTTGTTTTTATTTACAAGAATTTTTTCCAGGTTTTTTTTTTTTTTCTTTCTCTAGAAGGCTTTTGGGGCAATTTTTATTGAAATATTTCCCTCTCTTTAGTTTCTTAATTAACATGCAAGTTGATCCAAAAGTCTTTTACTTTATTGCTGCTTTAAAAATTAACTGAAGTTGAATTTTATTTTGTAAGTTTACTATGATCTGCTATTCTGTGAGTTGCCACATCTTATATAAATTACTTTTTTAAAATTTGGTTTAATTTTGTTACAATAGGCTGCTAAGTAGTTTAACAGATATCACTGTTTTCTGTTACATTTGTACCAAAATATATTGGCAAAAAGACATTGGATAGTGTGACTTTATAAGTTACATTTCTTAGAATATATCTGGGATTGTGTATATAGGAAGGATGTAGTTTTCCTATTTTTCTCCTCTCACAGAATATGTATCTTTTCCATGCTCCTTCTCTTAACCTGGGATATTGGTTTTTGTTCACTTTGGCTTTCCATCTGAATTTTTACCACCTACCACATCAAAACACATCTGCAATCTCACCCCCTGATCAGAACATTGTTCTTCAAGACTGGGCTCAAAATCCACCAAATCCTCTTGATTATTAATCCTTTCTATTCTAGTCCTCCAGTTCTCTTTATTTTCTGAATGGTGGCAGAGTGTGCCCACTCTCTGCCACCTGTGTCCCATTGTTGCTCCTGACTTGGGCATTATTAACGATTACTGTGGGTTCTGCCTCAGCTACTTTGTATACTGACTTTGCAGAAAGAGTGTTTTATAAGTTATTTAGTATTTCTTTGGTACTTATCACATAATAGGCATGTAGTATTTAATTGTGTTAAGTACCCAGTTATTTAACTAAGTACCCAGTTATTTCTGTTTTTAACTTCTCTCTAGGTACACTGGAATTTTTAAGTTGTTGTTTTTTTGTGTTTTTTTTAATAGATGTGAAAAAAGATTGGTCTGACCACGCTCTCTGGTGGGAAAAGAAGAGAACTTGGCTTCTTAAGACACACTGGACCTTGGATAAGTATGGCATTCAGGCAGATGCTAAGCTTCAGTTCACCCCTCAGCATAAACTACTCCGCCTGCAACTTCCCAACATGAAGTACGTGAAGGTGAAAGTGAATTTCTCTGATAGAGTTTTCAAAGCCGTTTCGGACATCTGTAAGACTTTTAGTAAGTATTAGATAATAACATTCTTCATGAAAATACAACATACATATGTGATTGATGACTTTTGCTAATCTCAAAGAACAGTGATTGGATTGTACTGTCTGTTTTTATGTGTATGTGAACTTTTTACTTAAAATTTTTATATTAATTTTAAGATAAATGTTGGGTCTAAGATAAATGTTGGAACAGAAGGAATCTAGTAGAAATGCCTTCCTTACTAAAAGCTTATCAGATGTTTATTACATAATACTTTATCCTGATGACATTATGTTTATGGGGAGGAGGAGGAGGGAAGAGACATTATTTTCAGAAGGATATAGCTTTTGTAATGTTTTCCTCATCTAAGTCACTATTTGATTTTAGTGATTCAGGTGGATTGTGTCATTTCCTTCGCTGAAGGCCTGACACAGCTCCTAAGGAAATGACTGTGAGTGTTATCTTCCTTAACCAGTCTACAATTTGAACACTCTTGTAGTAATTCTATTTATGCTTTCTGAAGTGAGATGTGGATTACTTTTGGCTGACCCAGTTATGTCATATGACAGGAAGTATTCAGCCATCAGAGAAAATGTGAACTGTTGTCAGTACCACTAGTACATAACTCTTACTATACCATACATTTGGGGAACATACAGGTAGATTGACCTGATGACTCTGAAATTGTTTTTTCTACTTAATGGAATTAAGAAAATTGAAATACAGAAAAGTGAGGGAATTATATAACAATTACTTAATAACTATTATCTGAATTAGTAGCTGATATTTTACCATTTGTTGAAATTTTTTTAATCAAAATAATATTCTCCTAATTTCTCATCACAAAGCAAATACTGTCATAAATTCAGTTTGTATCCTTACAATACTTTTTAAAATACATAAACACATAAAACACACATATATGTATCCATATCTCTCTGTGTGTGTGTGTGTGTGTGTGTGTGTGTGTGTGTGTATACACACAGAAATAATATGTTAGTGCCACTTGTATGTGGCTATTTTCTTACTGAGTTTTGTATATGTGTGCAGGAACTTTTCTTGAGTGGTTACCTAGAGTTTAACATAGAACTGTTGTGTTTTAAGTGTACACATTCATTTCAGAGTACTATAAAATTGCTCTCCCAAGTATTAATGCCATCTAGCAGTGAATGAAAATGCATTACCCCAAATTGTCACTAAACTAGAATATTGTCAGTTTAGTATTTACTTCTCTGCATGAAAAAATATATTTTAGTTTGTAAAGTTGTTTTTATTGACCATCTAAGTTTCTTATTTTTTGATTGCCTGTTTATATCATTTGCCTTAAAAAAGGTTTTACTTTTTAGAGTGGTTTTAGATTCACAGCTAAATTTAGCAGAAAGAGTCCCCACTTACCATGTCCCCACACGTGTATAGTGTCTCCACTGCCAACATCTCACATCTGGGGCAGTCAGAATAAATAGTTGACACGTTGTTGCCATCCGAGTCCCTGTTTACAGTGGGGTTTATGCTTGATGTTGTGCAGTCCAGGGAGCTGGACAAGTGTATGATGACATATGTTCATCATTACATGCAGAGTAGTTTCATTGCCCTAAAAATCTTCTGTGCTCACCCTGTTCACTCCCTCATCCCCCCCCCACCCCACCTCCAACCCTGGGACCATAGTTTTGCCTTCTCCAGGATTTCATACAGTTTGCATCATGCACTGTGTATCCTGTTTAGAAGGACTTTTTTCACTTAGTAATATATGTTTAAGTTTCCTCTATGGCTTTCCATGGTTTGCTAACTAATTTTTTTTAAACTCTGAACAATATTCCACTGTTTGAATATACCACAGTTTGTTTATCCACTCACCTATGAAGGGCATCTCAGTTGTTTCCAGGTTTTACAATTATAAATAAAAGCTGCTGAACACATTCATGTGCAGGTTTTTGTATGGACATGATTTTAACTCCTTTGGGTAAATACTAAGGAGTGTGAGTATTTGATCATATGGTAATATAGGGTTTAGTTTTGTAAGAAACCACCAAATTGTCATCCAAAGTAGCTGTGCCATTCTGCATTTGCACCAGCAATGAGAGTTCTATTACTCTAAACCCCACCAGCATTAGGTGAAGTGTTCTGGATTGGTGCCTTTCTGGTGGGTATAGTGGCATCTTATTGTTGCTTTAATTTGCATTTCACTGATGACATATGATCTAGAGCATCTTATGCTCATTTGCTACCTGTACATCTTCCTTGGTGAGGTGTCTGTTAAGGCTGTTGGCTTGTTTTTTTTTTTAATCAGGTTGTTTTCTTATTTTAGAATTCTAAGAATTTTTTGTATATTTTGGATAACAGCTCTTTTGCAAATATTTTCTCCCAGTCTGTGGCATGTCTTTTTATTTTCTTTGATGGTGTTTTTCATGGGGCAGAAGATTTTAATTTTACTGATGCTCATCTAAGCAGTTAGTTCTCTCATGGATCATGGCTTTGTCTTCACATCTGAAAAGTCATCACCAGGCTCACCGTCATTGAGGTTTTCTCCTCTTTTAGGAAATTTATAGTTTTGCATTTTATATTTAGGTCTGTGATCCATTTTGAGTTGGCTTTTGTGAAGGGTGGGTGTGTGAAATGATTATTTTTATCATATTACCTTTTGCTCTTTTGTCAAAGACCAGTTGCCTGTATTTATGTAGGTTTATTTCTAGGCTCTTTTTTCTATTACATTAATCTACTGACTGTTGCTGATAGCACAGTGCCTTCATCACTGTAGCTTTATGGTAAGTCATGAAGTCAGGCAGCATTGTCCTCTGATTTGTTTCTTCTCTTTAGATATTGCATTGACTAGTCGGGATCTTTTGCCTTTTCATAAACTTTAGAATAAGTCTGTCATTATCCACAAAATAACTTACTGGGATTTTGATTGAGATTGCATTGAATCTGTAAAATTGAGAAGAACTGATATCTTGACAATATTGAGTATTCCTATTCACAAACGTGGAATTTCTATTTCTTTCATCACAGTTATGTGGTTTTCCTCATATAGGTTATTACTTTTTTTTTTTTTTTTTTAGATTTATACCTAAGTATTTCTTCTGTGTGTGTGGTGAAGCGGGGAAAAGGGGAGGAAGAGGCAGTTGCTAATGTAAATAATACCATGTCTTGCATCATTCCTTGCTGGTATATGAGAAAGCAGTTTGCTCTCATGTGTTAACCTTGTATCCTACAACCTTGCTAAAATTGCTTATTTGTCCTAGGAGATTTTTATCAGTTCTTCAGAATTTTTTCTAGGGATGATCATGTCATCGATGAACAAAGACAGTTTTCTTCTTTCCCAATCTGTGTACCTTTTATTTCCTTTTCTTGTCTTAACTGTACTAGCTAAACTTTCAGGACAATGTTGAAAAGTAGTGGTGAGACAGGACATCCCTGCCTTACTCCTGATCAAAATAGGGAAGCTTTATGTTTCTCACTGCTGAGTATGTTGCTAGCTAAAGTTTTTGTAGATTTTTTTTTTTTTAGCACATTGTGGAATTATTCCCTTCTAGTCTAGTTCACTGACTTTTTATCTTAAGTGTTGGATTTTGTCATGCTTTTTTCTTTTTCTTTTTTGCATCTATTGATATGATCTTGTGATTTTTCTTTAACCTTTGATATGTTGGATTATATTATTTTTTGGATGTTGAATCAACCTTTGCATACTTGGCATAAGTCCCACTTGGCCATGGTGTATAGATTTTTTATACATTGTTGGATTTGACATGTTAATATTTTTTGAAGATTTTTGCATTTATATTCATGAGCAATATTGGTCTTATAATGTCTTTCATGGGTTTTGGTATTAGAATAATGCTGACCTTATTGACTGATTTAGCAGATAGTCTCTGAATTTTTTAACACTGATTTTAGAGGTTAGTAAAGTTTATTTCTTAAATATTTGGTATACAGGAAACAGACTACTTGATATGGATCTTTGCAATAAACTTTTGGATATAGCACCTAAAGCACAAGGAAAAATAAAGTAGAACTGCATCAAGTTTAACAACTTCTACACAGAAAAATCAATGATCAACTAATTAAAACTTTATGGAATGGGGGAAAATTTATGTGCAAATCTTATAGAGGTTAATATTCAAAAGATATAAAAACCTCATATAACTCAGTAGCAAAAAAACCCAAGTAATACAATTTTTTAAATGGGCAAAGGATTTGAGTAGACATTTTTCTAAAGAAGGTATGTGGGTGATACATGAAAAAGATGCTCAACATCATCAGTAATTAGAGAAATGCAAATCAGAGCCACAGCTATCACTTCACACCTAATAGAATGACTGTTGTCAAAAAGACAAGAAAGAAATGTTGTCAGGTTTGTGGAGAAAAGGGAACCATGTGTACTGTTGGAGGTAAAGTAAATTGATACAGCCACTATGGAAAACAATATAAAGGGTCCTGAAAACATTTAAAAGAGAATATCATATGATTGAGACGTTCTACTTCTAGGAATATATACAAAGGAAATAAAAACGCTTTGTCAAAGAGATATTTGCACCCCATGTTCATATACACATTATCTACAATAGCTAAGACTAGAAACAAACTAAATGGCCACTGATAAATGAATGTATAAAAAAGGTGTGCTATACATCCTTCATATCTAGAATGGAATATTATTCAGTCTTAAAAAAGGATATCCTACCATTTGTGAAAATATGGATGGATCTTAAGGGTATTATTTTAGGTGAAGTCAGTAAAAGACAGATAATGTATGATCTTACAAATATGTGGGATATAAAGAAACCCAAAACAGCCAAATTCATAGAAAAGAAGATCACATTTGTGGTTAACAGAGGTGAGGACTGGGTAGTGGGGGAAACTAGACAAAGACAGTCAAAAGGTATGAGCTTCCAGTTACAAGATAAATCCTAGAGATATATTGTACCATGTGATGACTGTCGTTAACACTGTTGTGAATAATACATTTTTAAAAAGTACTTATTTATTTATACATACAAGAATGGGGTGTAGGCCAGAGGTGTGTGTGTGGGGTGAGGATTCACCAGAAATAGAGTGGGGGTCAGAACAGACAGATCTACTTGATTACACTGCTGAGGGGATGTGAGTTAGCTTCCTGGCTGGGGATTGAACTCATGCCACAGTGGCTGTCGATAGCTTGATAGTGCTGACACTTTGAACCCTGCACCACTAGGGAGACCCTGAATAATACATTTAAAGTTTAAAGAGAATAGATCTTAATATTTCTTATCAAAAGGAAGAAAGAACTAAAAAGAAAACTGTACAAGATGATAAATGTTAACTGAACTTGCAGTAGTCATGTTACAAAATATGTAAGTTAAGTCATCATGCTCTACACGTCCACAGTGCTGTATGTCAGTTTTATCCCAATAAAGCTAGAAAAAAAAAATCGTATAATTCAGTGAGCCCATTAGGCCTTAGCATTTTCTGTCTTAGGAGGTTATTATTGGTTCATTTTCTCTAATAAGCTATAGGTCTATTCAGATTTTCTATTTTCTTGTGTGAGTTTTGGCAGGTTGCTTTTTCTTGGTTTCCTTTTATAATTTATCTCAAGAAAATACTTCTATGTAATGACTGAAAGTCTTAGTTACATTTGTCTTTCCTCTTTGGAAGAGACCTATTTCCTATTGGCAGAGCCTATACTAAGTTCTTTTAGGTAAAATGTGTTCGGGCGTGCAGGCTTTACAAATTATGAAGAGGAAATGGAGATTCTCTCAAAGTTTGACATATTAGCTATTGTAAAAATATACTAGTTTGTAGTCAGAGCTTGCTGCCATTCTGTATAATAATAGGACTTGTAATTTGAGTCCTTTCATTAGTGACATTATTTATGTAATGATTCATTCACATTTTTTTCTTTCTGTTCTACCCTTGTGAAGAATCATCTCTTATTTGGTAGAGATAGAGAAGCAAATAAATGGTAGTGGGACTGAACTTAGAGTAACTGAAACTCAGTAGTAGTTTTAAAAATATTTTTTTAATTGTAAAAATAATTTGTCAGGTAAGTTAATTTGTAAATGAGGATGATTTTAGCACAGAAAGTTTCTTTTACGAGTAACATTAAATATTTACAAAAAGATGAAGATGAAAAGGATTTGGAGAATCATACTAAAATTATTACCACTGTTTCTTCTGGCTATTCTAGTGGATATAGGGTAGTACCTCTTTATTATTCCATTTATTGTGGCTATTAAATTTTAATTTTCAGTGTTTTGCATTTTTACCTGGCTGTTGCCCAGGTATTCATGAACTCACTTAAGATTTGTGGACTTTTTTATGTCAGTCAAATTTCAACAAAATAGTAATTAAAAAAATGGAAAGGCCTCCATCATTGTTAATATCCAAGATCTTTATCTTAATCTCAGATATTTCTTTATAATACCCTATTCATCTCTCACAGATGTCATTTTCTTGTTTTTCTAAGACTTGTAATTGAGCTTTTGTATTTTCTTCTTTTGTTCTCTGCACTCTCTGTCTCAAGTTGTTTTTCTTTTCATTTGTTCTGTTCTGTGTTAGAAATGTGACTTTCCATTGTTGCCTTAAGTCAATGTAATTTTAGCAGACTAAACACAAATTCATTATCAAAGTTTTTTTTTAGTTGAAGTAACATTGTGCAAGAACAATAATTGGATAAGTTTCAGGGGAGTGTCATTAAAAACCAACATACATACTACATTAAATTCACCACTAAAAGCCTAGTTCTATCCTTTACTATACAATTGTCCCCTTTACCTGATAACCTACTTCTCTTCCCCTCCTTCTTTCCAGTAGCCACTTTGTTCTTATTGTCTGAAAGTTTATTTTTGTTCTATTTGGTTTGTTTGTTTCTTTATGTATACCACATGAGTGAAATCTTATGTATCTCCAACTGATGTACTCTACCAAGCATTATACTCTCCAGTTAAATCTGTTTTTATAAATGGCCAGATTTTGTCTTTTTTTTTTTTTTAATTTAAACTGAGTAGTGTTAGTTGTGGACATATACCACATCTTTTTTTTTTAAAAGATTTATTTATGCATACAAGCTGGGGTACAGGCCAGAGGCATGGGGTGGCGAGAGAGGGTTCACTAGAGATAGAGTGGGTAGCAGAACAGGCAGATTGACGGAAATACACTGCTGTGGGGAGCAGTGGGCAAGGCAGGAGAGGTCTGCAGCGCCATGTGGGAATCTCCCCGGCTGGGCGTTGAACTTGTGTCACCGCTGCCCACAGTTCCACAGGCAGCGCTTAACCGTTGCGCCACCAGGGAGGCCCCTATACCACATCTTCTTTATCCACTTGTCAGTGCGCACTTAGGTTGTTTACAGCCTTGGCTATTATAATCTATGCTGTAGTGAACATGGGGGTTACACATATCTCTTTGAATTAATGTTTTTGTATTTTGGGGAGAAATACCTAAAAGTGAGATAACTGAATTGGATGGAATTTCTATTTTTAATTTTTTGAGGAATCTCCATTCTGCTTTCTGTATTTTCAAACTAAAATCTGATTATCATCTTATCTGAGAACCCTTCTCTGCTCCTTGTTTTCCTACTTTGCAAGTGATATATAACATTTTTGTAATTTATCTTCCACTAGATTTGTCTTTTACTTGATAAATTATATTGACTTTGGACATTAAATTTCATCGCCATGTAGTGTATCATTTTGTAAGTAGAACCTTGGGATCATTGCTTTGTATAGTAATTAATAAATATTATTGAATTGTAAGATTTAGCATCAATGTAAGATAGCATTGTATTTTGGTTTGCCCCTTTAAAATTTTTTGTATATCATAGCCCTCTGGGTATATTTTATTTTGTTAAAAACCTAGTCTTTTTACATATGCTGTTCACCAGACCCACTCTTGGACATGTAATTCAGACTTCCAAATTCACTAGTTTAGAAGTCCTTGGTACACAGAGTAAATAAATTCCTGTGTCAATGAAATAATTAGTATCTTATGCAGAAGGGGGTTAGGTTTACCTTTTTTGTTACTGTTGTAGTGAAATGAAAACTGTCTATTCACAGATTTCATGTGCAGTGAGTGGCCACTCAGTTCCATTGTAGACCCTCCCCTCATTAGAGAGAGAAGATAAATCCTACCCCCTTCCCTAAGCTACATAGTTCTCAAGCAGAAGTTGGAATCAGAATTAAACTATAGAGCTTTTAAAAAATGAGATATAATTGACATATAACATCGTACTAGTTTCACTTTTACATCATAATGATTTAGTATTAAGTGAAATCATCACTATTTTATGTGATGTCTAGTTTATATCCATCATTATAGCTTTTGTAAAACAAGCTTTGGGGGCCCCTGAGCCCCTACGAGTATCTGGGGGTTTAGCCCAAGCATGTATTTTTACTATTTCTAACTTCATAAGCAATTTCCATGGGTACATCTAGTTAAGAAATGCGTCATCTGCTATGACTGACCAAAAAGCTAGTTAACAGTGTCCATTCTTGTAGTAACAATGGCTAGGTTGTGAGATGGACAGGAAATAACCTAGGAACGAAACATCTTGAAGGATGAATCACAGTGCAGTGATTCTCAGGAAGAAGGGACATACCAGAAACGCTTTCAAATTATTTTGAGTCTTATTTTCCCCTCTCCCACTAAACTGGACTATGATGAATGTGAGAAGTATGTGGTATCTCTCAGGCATGGTTCATTTTATGTCCTCCTATAATTTTATATATTTCACCATGTACCAGTACATGATTTACTTTAGGGGAATGATTGGGTTGAGAGGGAGATTACCACCACCACCCTGCCCCCACTTAATTCTGAAGCTGTGTAGACAGCTGATTATTCAGAGACTTGGAATTTTCAGTGCCTCTTTTTGTCTCCCAACATGGCAGTGATAGCATTTAAAGTGGAGGGTTAGAACTGAAAGTACAACTCATAAATCATTAGGTCTCTTAGCATATGTTAAATTTTACTTCTTTTAAAAGTAGTCTGAGAAATAATTCAGTTCCATTGGATAAATATGACCTAAAAGATATACTTGAAATAGCTTCTGAATTTTTGAATCTGCATAATCCTAACAATGATTAGTACAGATTAATGTACTAACAATGATTAGTGCTGGCATGCATCAGACCCAAAAATTACATCTGAGGATAGATGGGTTAACTTCTTTGTATTGTGATATAAGAATAAAGAAAGCCTTGGTTTTTAATTGTGCAGCTTTAAAGAATATGCTGTATTGAGTTTAAAAAGAAATCATGTATTCCTGGTAACTTAAAAGAAAATGACAGAATTTAAGAAGCAAAATTATTATTGTTAAAATGACTTCTCTTCTGTTGAGTACTTAAGATATACTATCTCCACATTTATAAATGAAGTTATATTCACTTACTCGCCAGTAACATATCTGTAGTTTTATTTTCTGGTAGCATTATAGTCATAGTTCAATAAAACATTCCCTCAAAAGTAACCTGTAAAATGCAGAGCAAAACAAAAACCTAATGTGTACCAGAGTGCTTCTGACAGTAAAATTCAAATAACCAACAGAGAAACAAACATAAAACTGTTTTAGTTTTTAAAATATTAAAAAAAAAATTTTTATTTTTATTTATTTATGCATACAAGAACTGGGGTGTAGGCCATAGGTGCAGGGGAGGGGGGGCAGTGAAAAAATTGACCAGAGACAGAGTGGGGAGCAGAACAGGCAGATCTACTGAATTACACTGCTGAGGGGACAGCAGGTGAGACAGCCGTGGTTTAGCTCCCTGGCCAGGGATTGAACTCATCCTGCAGTGGCTGGTGATAGTGTGATAGTGCTGAAACTTGACCCATTGTGCCACCAGGGAGGACCTTAGTTTTAAAAGGTTTATTTGGACTTCTTTTGAAGCATGAGGCAAGGTATATGAAACAAAAATTGTGAAATAACAAAATCTAATGTGGTTTGCAGTGATTGCTATCATTTTTTTAAATGCAAATTAACTTTGAGGAAATTTAATAGGAAAAATGAGCAAAGGAAGGAAATAGATATAAATAGATAAAAACCCATTTGGGAAATGTACAGCATCACTACTAATCAAAAAAAAGGTTAAGTTAAAAGAACATATGGTTTTTCAAATAAAGCTTTTTAAAAAATAGTATCTAGCTCCACCCACTTTTGCCTTAAAATTATTATAACCTTTGATCCAGTAATTCCATTCCAGTGAATTCATAAAGAGATAAAACTGGGGCCTCCCTGGTGGCACAACGGGTTAAGCGCAGCAGCACAAGTTCTATGGGTTCGATGACCAGTGCCCTGCAGGGAGCTTCCCACATGGCGCAGCAGACCTCTCCTGCCTCACCCGCTGCTCCCCTCAGCAGTGTACTTCAGTCCATCTGCCTGTTCTGCTCTCCACTCTGTCTCTGGTGAACCCTCTCAGCGCTCCGCACCTCTGGCCTGCACCCCAGCTTTATGCATAAATAAGTAAATCTTTTTTAAAAAAAGATAAAATTGGAAAAAAAAGGTCATTCCATTTTTCAAGAATAGGTTTTAAATGACTTGATTATTTATACATTTTTGTAATTTCCAAAAATTTTACCATGATTGTGTAAGAAAAGCATTAATCCCTAATGTACGTGTTATGTGACAGACCCTGTTCAAGGAATTTTACCCATATCAAAATCATTTAATTTCACAATACCCCCCTGAGATACTATTACTCTCATTTTATAAATGCAGAAACTTGGACACTAACAGGCTATATAACTTTTGCCCAGTCACACAACTAACAAATAGTGGAGCTGATAATTGAATCTAGGTAGTTTGGCTTCTGCTTCAAATGTGCTTCAGCGACTGGGCAGTAGTAGTGTCCAGTACAAACAAAAAGCTTCCTGAATTTCTGACAATAGAGTGAATCTAGTGGACATTTGGGCTCCTGAAGGTAAAAGCTTCCATATGTAAAACTTTGATCCAGTAATTTAGCAATCTGTAGCAGTTCCAGTTATACTTTGAATTTTATTTTCTTGTGCTGTGTTCATACCCAATTCAGACCTAGTGCTTCTCCTTCATGTTGCTTTTTTCTCCTGTTTTCTTTTTTCTTGGGTCTCCCTCTCTTTATACTCTTAAAATTGACTTTATTTTGGTATAATTAAAATGCAGTAACTGTACCCATTTAAAGCATGCAATTTGATGACTTTTGACAGATGTTTACTAGTGTGAAAATACTACGACCAGGAGATGGAACATTTACATCAACCCTTAAATTTTAGACAGACAAAATTTCATTTGCTCCGTAACTATAGATTTGTTGTCATTTTCTGAATGGAATCAGACATTATATATACCATTTTCTAATTGACTTCATCCATTTAGTGTATTGATTTTCAGATACATTCATGTTGTTTTATTGATGAGCTAGATTCCATTTTATGAGTGGTATTCCACTGATAAGAAAATATTTTGTTTATCCGTTTGGGTTATTTCCAATTTTGGCTTTTATGAATAAAGCTATTACAAACATGCTTTTCATTTTCTTCAGTAAATAGCTGGAAGTCCGAGTTGTATATGTTTAACTTTATAAGAAACTGCCAAGCTATTTTTAAAAAGTGTTCCACTTCACATTCCCACCAGCTGGGTGTGAGAGTTCCAGTTCTTCTCCACATCCTGGCCTACATTGGGAATTATCTGCCTGCTCTCCTTGGCCACTCTGATGGGTATGCAGTACTATCTCCTGGTTTTAATTTGCATTTCCCTGATTGGTAACGCCGAGCAGCTCCCTCCATGTATTTCTCAGCCATTCTTAGGTATTCTCTGAAGTGTCTGTTTAAGTCTTTAGCCCACTGGTCTGCTTATTATTGAGTAGTATGTATTCTTTATTTTAGATACAAAAATACTTTACAAATATTTTATCTCAATATACATCTTGCCTTTTTGTTTTCTTAACAGTATCAAAGAGCTGGTGTGTGTGTGTGTGTGTGTGTGTGTGTTTGTCTGTTACTGTTTTTAAAAAGGACAGTTTTTTGCATGGGGTGTGTGTGTTCTAACAAATCTTTGCCTACTTATATTTTCTTTTCAGTCTGTGATACACTTAGAATTAATTTTTGCATATGTGTTAGGTAATAGCTAATACTCTTTTGAAAATACATGACTCTTGTTGTTCAGCACTATTTGTTGAAAAGATTTCCCTTCCCCCTTGAATTGCCATGGGACTTTTGTTCAGAATAATTGACCATCTATATGTGCATTTGTTGCTATGCCCTCTCTATTTTTTTAAAAAGATTTATTTATTCTAATTATGCTGGGGTGTAGGCCAGAGGTGTGTGTGTTTGTTGGCGGGGGGGTGGGCAGGGAGGATTCACCAGAGACAGAATGGGGAGCAGAACAGGCAGACTGACTGAAGTACACTGCTGAGGGGAGCAGTGGGCAAGGCAGGAGAGGTCTGCTGCGTCATGTGGGAAGCTCCCTGGCCTGGGATCGAACTCGTGCTGCAGTGGCTCTGGATAGCTTCATAGTGCTGAGACTTAACCTGTGGCACCATCAGGGAGGCCCTGCCCTCTCTTCTATCACTTTCATCGATATGTCTTATTTTAATTGTGCCAAAAATGGTGTCATCTTGATGTCTGTGTAGCTTTATGGTGTCTTGAAATCAGGTAGTGTCAGTCCTTCAGTTCTTTTTAAAAATTACTTTGACTATTATAGGGTTGCTCCCATTTCATTATAAATTTTCTAATTGTCAGCTTTACAGAAGAGCAACCTGGAATTTTAACTAGGAGTCCATTGAATCTTTATCTCATTTTGGGAAGAAATGACGGACATGGCAAGTAATATATATAATATATAAGTATAACTGTATTTATTTGGGGGCATTATCCTTCCTTTTTTTACATCGATTTAACCGTTTTGCCTCTTATCAGATTATTCACATGGCAATGAATAGGATAAACAGAAAAACTTGTAGTCATTCCATATGAGGCAGAAGTTGAATCAATTCAAATTTTGAGATTTGGTAATAATATGAAAGTATTTTCATACATTTATTTCACGTATGATGTGTAACTAGTGACATATAGAATGAGTAAGGGCTACCATGTCATATAAAGTATATTATAGTTCTAGATAAGAAAAAAAATACATAAAGGAATTCTAATATTTTTTCTATACCTGAGTAAGTTGTTATCCCTCCACTTTGAGGTCACTACATATATTAGATAGTTATGAATTCAAATGCTGTTGTAGATTAAAAGTGTCATACTTGAGTCTTAATAGCTGGCAAAACACAAACACAGAAGATAATTAGAAATTCTTGTCTTGAAGTGGATTAATAGATTTATAATGTATAGTGTTTAAATTTTATATTATGTAGTAAAATACTGGTATCTTGTTAACAGATATCAGACACCCTGAAGAACTGTCTCTCTTGAAAAAACCCAGAGATCCAACAAAGAAAAAAAAGAAAAAGCTAGATGACCAGTCTGAAGATGAGGCAGTTGAATTAGAGGGACCTCTTATCACTCCTGGATCAGGTAAGCATTTCACTGAGCAAGGGCTTAATATGAGAAACAGACTATATGCTGTGACTTTCTGATAATAGATAAATGGACTCTGTAGGTCAGGGTAGTCAAGTGGAAAAAAAAACAGCTCAGCATCTTTCCCTCAATCATGAAATTGCCATGACAGTCTGTTAGTGCATACCACCCTGTTACATATTAATAGGTGCATCAATGAATAGGAAGTCTGGTTCTCTGCTCAGGAAGAATCCAAAAGGGATAGTACTTTGACCAGACTCCCAGTTCTTTGTAGAAATTGGATAGATTTTTTTAATATTCAGTTCCTTTTTCTGTATGGTATTAGACTGTATTCCTACCTAATAATTATGAGCTTCCTGCATAAAGGACTGCTACCTTTTTGTTACCAGAACCTAAAACAGCATATGGAATTCAGGAACATAGGCAATGTCTTTTGGGTGGGAAGATGACTAATTACAAAGATTATGTAGTACTTTAGTCCTCAGCCTATACCTAGACTGGACCTTAGTTTCGCATTTCCATCAAATAGTGTTTGCTGTATGCCAACAGGTGTGAGAGAATATCTTAATGTTTTTTGTCACCCTAATAACAGGTGACATCTTTTCATGTGCCTATTGGCCATCTATATGTTATTGAGATGTGTCTATATAGATCCTCTACCAATTTTTTAATTGGATCATTCTTTTTGTTGTTGAGATTTTGTGGGTTTTTTGTATATTTTGGATACTAACCCTTTTGACAGATGATGATGTCTTTTCATTTTGTTGATAGTTTTTGCACTGTGCAGAAGCTTTTTAGTTTTATATATTTCTGTTTGTTTAAATTTGCTTTCGTTTCCCTTGCCATTAGAGTCAAATACCAAAATATGTAGGTTTCAGTTGTGTATACCCAAGCAACTTAATTAAATGAGAAATAATCTGAGAAGTTCCAACAAATTGATGCAGAATGCTAAGAAAGTACACAATGATGTACTATGTGGAGAACTTATAGTCCGTAAAGTTCAGTATCATATGTGATTTCAAACTATATAATAATGATAGAGTAATCAAAACAACATGGTATTGTCAAAAACAGACACATAGCTCATTGGAACAGGAGATAGCCCAGAGAAATAATATGTGTATATCATTAATTTATGGCAAAGGGGACAAGAATATACAACCAGGAAAGTACAGTATATTTAATAAGTGGTGCTGGGAAAACTATATAGCTATGTGCAAAAAAATGAAATCGGACCACTTTTACACCATACACAAAAATTAGCTCAAAATGAATTAAAAACTTGAATGTAAGACTTGAAACCATAAGAATTCTAGAAGCAAACAGGTTTTCATCTATTGGGTGTGTTTTTTTTTTTTTTAATCTGATTCCAAAAGCAAAAACAAAGAATGTTTGAACAAGTGGTACTAAACTAAAATACTTATGCACAGCAAAGGAAACTATCGACAAAATGAAAACGCAACTTAAGGAATGGCAGAAAACATTTGCAAACACATATCTAATAAAGGGTTACTATCTAAAATATACATATATTTATCATACAACTAATAAAAAAATATTCTTCTAAGAAATGGGCAAGGATTCTGAATAGACATTTTTTCGGAGAAGATATACAAATGGCCAACAGATACATGAAAAGATATTCAACATCATTAATCACCAGGGAACTGCACTCCACATTTGTTAGAACGGGTGTTGTTTAAAAATAAATAAGAAATAGTGTTTGCTTTGGCAGCACATATAATAAAAATAAGTAAGAAATAACGAGTGTTGGCATGATAGCGGAAAAAGGCAAGTCTTGTGCACTGCTGGAAGAAATGTAAATTGGTACAGCCACTATGGAAAAGGTATGGAGGGTCCTCAAAAAATTAAGAACTACCTTATGATTCAGCTATTGCACTTCTGAATATTTGCTTGAAGAATATAAAATGCTAACTTGAAAATTCACTCCCATGTTCATAGCAGCATTATTTACAATTGCCAAGGAGCAGAAACAATCCAAGTGACCATTTTTATCATAGGATGACATACACCCATGTTGTTTAACCACAGGGAAAAACATTCTGAGAAATGCATCATTAGGCGAGTTCATAGTTGTTCGAACATCATGGAGTATAATCACACAGACCTGTAGCCTCTGCATACCTAGACTGTATCATCTAGCCTATTGTGACTACTGTTGTAAACGCAGTCCTTGGTTGACTGAAATGTCACTAAATGACGCATGACTGTATGTATATATAATACCAGCCATAAAAAAAAATATATATATATATATATAATACCAGCCAGGAAATCTGGCTTTTTGCAACAATATGGAGGGATTTATGCTAAGTAAAATAGGTCAAAAATAAATACTGTATGATCTTCCTTATGTATGGAATCTTAAAAAAAAATAACCACTAAGTTGCTAGATACAAAGTTGGGTGAGGCAGAATGGTTTTAAGAGAGTCAAAAGAATAGAACTGGTTATGAAAAAAAATGACATGGGAATGTACTACATACACAACATGGTATGACTAGTTATTAATACTATAAGGGTAAGTATATAAGAAATAATTCATCAAATTATGACGTGGTTCTACTGTGTTAAAATATAGCAATATCTTGGGAGCTATTGGAGTTTTAACTGTCCATAGTAGGTGGCCTGAGACTATTGTACACATTGAACTTTCTCTCCCTACAGGTTATCTTTCCATGTTGTTTGGCAAACTCATGTTGTTACTAAATATGCTACCTTGTCTTATCCTGTACAGGTTTTCTGCTTCAAATGTTTTAAATTGGGCCACCAGAAACACAAAGTAGTTAGGACAGTCATTGAACTGAGACTTAAAAGGAATTTAAAATGCACACACCCTATGATCCAATGAGGCTGCTAAATACAAAAATGTTTATGGGAAGCATTGTTAGCAGTAGCAGTGATGACATCAGTAACTAAACAAATAAATGCATACCAATTGGAAATGACTTAAATTATGGTACACGGGAAGTAGTGTGTATAGCTGCTGTCAGACTCCTGATTTATAGCTTTGTATTGTACAAGTCATTTAACCTCTTTGCCTCAGTTTGTGTCTCTAAAATGAGAGGGTATTGGGAATAGTAATTGAGTTTAAGCAAATGGAAGATTCTGCGTGGAAGGTCATGTTTTTCCACACTTACATGTATTCACTCTACAGCAGAATTATTTGTCCAGCTGAACTGGAATCATGTTTTCTGTCCTTTAAAAGGACTGATGTGGGTTGTCCAGTTAAGTTTTTCACAAATACCCAGTAGTTTATGCTTCTAGCTTTTAAAGCTGTGATTATATATTCCACCATTCTTGAAAGGCTAACAAAAGATGAGTTGACAACTTTCTTTGTTGCTTATTTAACTATGTTCAGCTACTACATGTTGTGTTAGGACAGACATTTAAAGAACATATATAAGACATCAAGTCAGATTACCCAGTGGCTAGTTTTTGTTTACATTCTCTTCCCAGACTAGGTCATGACAATGACAAAAAAAATCCCAGCAAAAAATTACCACCACTTTTTCATAAGTAATTGTTTGTGTGTGTGTTTTTGTGTGTGCACACGTACATGTTGGGGGGGATGGTGATTAGAGGGGAAAGGAGAGATTCCAAAGTTTATTCCTAAATTAGATAAGAAAAATAGCAGTTCTTTTTCCATCCTCCATTTACAATGTGATGCCCATTTAGGACTCGGGAAAAGAGGCTCTTTTACTTAACATTATTCAGATTTTTTTTTAAGTCGTCTGAATTTAACGTAATCATTTTAATTTTTGTTATTTAGATGATGGTTATGTCACTAGTTGACTAATCCAATTTTTTAATTTATGGAGCCTCTACTATATGTGTAGCCCTTTAATAAGGATCAGCAGATAAAGACAATATTCCTGCCTTCAGGGGTTTCAATGATAAAATGTATCTATCTTAACCTCTCCTTAGGCCAAAATTTTATCTGTGCCTTTGCATTTTAATATTTAACTTATAAATCTGTTGGAACTGATTTTAGTATTCCTGATAAAATATTAACATAAAATTGTTCTTAATTTGTGTGAATTTTTTCAGTTACACTGAATTGCCTTAAGACGGGGTATGAATTTCAAAGGGTGATAAATGAGGGCGTTTGTCATTAGACACTTGACTAGTGCATGCCTTCATTCTTTTGAATTGGTCAAAAATATAACTTGCATTATAAGTTCTAAGGCCCTTTATTCTTAAATCAATGTGAAATATTTACTTTGGTTTATGATTCATAACTAGGGGGAAAAATCTATTTCTTTCTCCCACTTCCTTTTCATTCTTTTGTTTCTGCCTTCTGTTGTTCACTTTCCTTTCCCTTCTGAACTCCTTTCTTTCCTTTCCTATAGGCACTGATGTTCTTTACATTGGCCCTCTGAAAGGTGAGCCTTGCCACAATTAAGAACAAAAAGTGTTGGTCTGTCTGCTTCAACTGTATCCTTAACTTCTAATTCTCTTGAACTGATTTCCCCCCGGCTGAGTTTCCTACTTATAATTTTTTTCTCCTTGTTATTTCATGTTCTAATATACAAGTAGTGTTACTGTCACATATTTTCAAGACAAGGGCAAGTAATGTACTAAGCTTTCCTTCCAGAATGAAGCTTATATTTCACAGTGTGCTTTATATCATAATAGCTTGTATTATTGGAAATTGACCTACTGTACCTCATACTTAGTACCTGTTTTTCATTGTTATTTATTAGGAAGTATTTATTCAAGCCCAGGACTTTATAGTAAAACAATGACCCCCACTTATGATGCCCACGATGGAAGCCCCTTGTCACCGACTTCTGCTTGGTTCGGTGACAGTGCTTTGTCAGAAGGCAATCCTGGTATACTTGCTGTCAGTCAGCCAATCACATCACCAGAAATCTTGGCAAAAATGTTCAAGCCTCAAGCTCTTCTGGACAAAGCAAAAATCAATCAAGGGTACGTCTTAAAATGAAGACACAATTGAATTTCTTTATCCAACCAGAGGTAGAAGTATTTTATTTATTTTGTCTTGCTTTGCTCCACTGCTCTTGTTAATTTGTCCAGGTGGCTTGATTCTTCAAGATCTCTGATGGAACAAGATGTGAAGGAAAATGAGGCCTTGCTGCTCCGATTCAAGTATTACAGCTTTTTTGATTTGAATCCAAAGGTACCTAGGGCTTAGAGGGGTGTTTTGTTTTTTTTTTCCTTTTTGTTCATTTGGATGTTTGTGTTTTGGATGTTGGTTGGCTACAAAATTATTTATTTATAGCAAGTCTTGAATACTATTAAAAATCCAAAGCTTTAGATAGAGACCTGTATTTTAACTAAGTCTATTGTTTTAGTAGGTTGGAAACATAACTAAATTATTTTTTGTTGTTGTTAAGGTAACTACATATTTTGTTGATTTGTATTTTAAAGTTACAATATTTGGTACTGTATACCAAATATAGCAAAGTTAGTTTGGGTTTTTGATTTACACCTTTTTCAGCTGTACTTCAGGTAAAGGAAATGTTTTCTGAAAGATCTTTTTAATTTTCAGAAGATACTGCTTCAAAAAAATTTTAAGACTATATTTCTTCCTATTTAGTAGTAAAAACCATTAACAGTCTTTGGCTATCAAATGACTGGCTTCATCTGTGCTACTGAAGTATTTTGCATTTCTGATAAGATTTAAACTCTCTGTAAAAACCTGGAGTATTTTCCCAGAAAACACATGGCATGGAGATTTGGATCTATCATCCCTGAAAGCAGAAAAAACATGTCTTAGCTACCTTTTCATGTCTAAATTCTAGTCTTGATTTTTATATATATATATATATATAGAGAGAGAGAGAGAGAGAGAGAGAGAGGGAGGGAGGGAGGGAGAGAGAGAGGGAGAGAGAGAGGGAGAGAGAGAGAGCTTTTTTCTTATCTGTTGAAATTATTATAGTAGTAAAATGTGTATAGTAGAACTATAAAAATTTGTTTGAAACCCTTTTCAGGCCATATCATATATAATTTTAGTAACACCAAAGCTGTTTGGAGGAACATAAGTTTGTAGGGGTTGTGGGATGCTATGTATTTTGTTAGTATTCTAAGATGGTATGGCTGGGATATTACTGCTGATTTTTATTATCGTAACTAAATGGATAGTTCATATACCCTCTGTTTTGGATTCTTAAAATAACTACATTTCTAAGGACTGACGCTCACTTTTTCTTGGTATGCATTTCCACAGTGAGCAAGACATACCTTCAAATACTTAATTTACACTGATAATGACATTAGTACCACAACTCGCAAAAAAATACTGAAAAGCAGTCAATTATGCCTTAGTTTAATGTCTTCAAGTTATTTAGTCCTTTTGTTAAGGTCTAATGTATTTATATATGTGTGTATCTACATTATATAATATATATAGAAAAGTTATTTTCCTGGAAAATATCGTACAGAACCTATTTTTAATATACTCTTGGCATGTGTTAATGTTATTTTTAATGGAAAGTTAAATGTGGGTATAGATAGGTATATCTAACCCTATAGGTATCTTATTATTCAATGTGAATAAAAATCCCAGGAAAGAAATTACATATTACTCTTTTCTTGTCAAACTTTGAAAGTGAATATTCAGGGGTTTCGAACATCTCCATTAACAAAATATCTCCTGCCCTGCAGTATGATGCAATCAGAATCAATCAGCTCTATGAGCAGGCCAAATGGGCTATTCTCCTCGAAGAAATTGAATGTACTGAAGAAGAAATGATGATGTTTGCAGCCTTGCAGGTAACGGACAGTATTGGTAACTCATACTTTTGGGAGGAAAGTCTAGGGGGTTATTTTTAAACAGTAAAGTAGTAAAATAATTCCAGTATCATTTTCATAGTGTTCACAATTTTTGCCATGTGACAGTGAAGACATTTAAGAAAGCAAGATATATCAATTTATTTATTTTTTTTTTTTTTTGGTATCTTAACTAAGAGTTCAGTGGTATAATTTTCGGTATCCTATAGAAGAATTTCCCTGTCATCCCAGATGTATGTTAGCTTAAGACTGACCAATTTACCACGGAAATCTGTATTAAACATCTGATTTATGAAATAAAACTTACTGGCATAATTTCATAAATAACTGGGGATGATAACATTTGTAAAATTGTCTGTAGCAGAAATACCCTTTTCAGGTGATAAAATTTTAAGAGACTAGTGTAATTCAACAAATTTTTAGAATACTAATTTTTAAGATGTTAAGATGTTGTCTTAGGGAAAAACACTGACAATCTATGTGGTTCTTACACATAGGGAAAATATAACTTCATAATTATACTGGGGCTTATGAAAATTTTGTCTACTTTATTACTACCACCCCTTTTGGTAAACTAACTATAGGATGGCACTATAAATCAGCTTTCTTAGAGAGACTGAGGTCTGATGACCACTTTCTAATCGATCTTTCCAAGATTAAGCTATTTCAGATAGCTGAGTGAAGTTTTGTTAGTGTTCTCCAGATATGGTGGCACTTTGGTTTCACCTCAAGTCCTGGTAAAGTTGATATTTAAGTAAGAAAAGTACAAGAAACAAAGTTGACATTTTGTTATGAAAAGTTTTCATTATAAAAATGACTTCATTTTCCTCAGAACACAAATAAAACAATCTTCCAAATTCTTTTAAGCACCAGAGAAGTTTTACATTAATACTCAACAAGTCCTTAAGAGAAGGAAGAACAGCTAATTTCTTAGTTTACATGATGAAAGAAGAGAATTGAAACAAAGCTCAGAAAAGGAAAATCATTGATGACACATGAGTTCATGTATTTTCTAGAGACTTGCTTAATCAGCTAGTAAGAATCTTCTATTGTGTTTCTGGATGATTCACGCTGCTTGAAGAAATTCTTGAATTCAATCCTGGAGCAATTATTTTTTAAAAAATCCCTTACTTGGTTATGACTTTGTATCTTTCTCACTTAGACTAGAGCTAATACTTTCCCAATGAAGGTTTTGCTATCAACAGGATAAGATATGTAAAACCATATATATGGAAAAGCCAGAGATATCACTGGATAGTAACATTTTTTTAAAAAATCCAATAAATACCTATAGTACCTGGCACAGCATAGGT
Organism: Scalopus aquaticus; assembly: GCA_004024925.1. Classification (NCBI taxonomy): domain Eukaryota; kingdom Metazoa; phylum Chordata; class Mammalia; order Eulipotyphla; family Talpidae; genus Scalopus; species Scalopus aquaticus. The sequence continues at coordinate 24,382 of PVIJ01012387.1, forward strand.
GCTCAGAAAGTATTTTTTTAGTTACGTATACACACAGGTGTATCTTCACAGAAATGGGATTGTTCTGCAGATTACTCCTACCCTCAGGCAGTGTACAGCAGATATTCTATAGTGCAGAAGAAAACAGGTCAGAAACATAGCATAACTTGTCCTGGACCATTTTAGAATCTTAGATTTAATGGGAGTATTTTAGGCTACACAGCATTTGAATTCTAGAAGCCTTGCCAGAGCTTAACCCAAAGGCTCCAGGGAGCCATTCATATCAGAAAGGGAAACTTTGAAAGTTTGGCAAAGAGATGCTTAGTATTTTTTATTGCATACACCCTGAACTAGTCTCTCCATAGAGCTTCTGGTTCCTTGTGTAAATAAAATAAATCTACAATAGAAAGAGATAAAATAATTAAGAGAAACTGTGGATAAAAAATACGATTAGTTATGGATAACAAATGAAGTGGATAAGTATGTAGAAGCACTGTTTTTAAAGCATTTAGAACCAAATATGTATTATGACATTAACAGATAGCTCATGCACCTTTGAAAGTGAAGTTGTATGTTATGGCCAAGCCCATTCATAGGTAGGGTATCTTAGTTATCACCTAAAATGCATATTCCAGGCTGAACCCCAGATGTGCTGAATCAGAATCTCTGGGGGTGAACCTAAAAATCTTTTTAACCAGCTAATTCACATGATTCTCAGTACTTTGATATTTGAGGCCACTGCCTTGAGGCCCTCCGCCAACTTTCCATTATTTGTGAGCATGGGAGTTTCTACCAGTATGAAGATCTCATTCAGCACAACTCAAAGTACAAACTCTTAAAATACAAAAGAATATTGATAATGGACCTCATATTCATTGAATGCTCCTATGAATAGAGGTGGTGTATTCAATGAGTGAATAGTTTAGAAATTTGAAGTGCTATTCCATGTGATTTAGAAGTTCTGCATTCCATGGCATAAAACCTTTATGTAAGGTTTAGCCTCAAAATTTAGTATATGTTCTAAGCCACTTAAGTGTATTTAAAATTGTGACTCCTTACTCTATACCCAAAGATTTTTTTTTTATCTATATCGGGGTAGTTATCACCACTTATTTATGTTACATGCATATAGATATATCTGAGAGTGCGTGTGTGTATATTCACACATAAGTGTAATCCTAGTCATTCTTAAATAACTAAGAATATAAAAATTTCTAATGTTGTCAACAATGAATTGAGTATAAGGGAAAAGTGGATCTTTAGCTTTCATTGTAATAGTGAAAACAAATTTCTTCCTTCTGGGCAGTATTAGTAATATAAAAAAGTGTTAATCCATTTCTACAAAAGATGCCTATTCTGTTCACTCACTCAATATACATTAGTATAAGACCCTATTATAGACACAGGGAATAATGCATCAAAAGTTTCTGCTCATTTGGAGCTTAATGGACAGTGTCTTAACTTGTAAGTCTTAGGGCTTCCCAATCTACGAGCTCATGCACAGACCCTACTTTTGCATAATTGTTTATCAGCAGGTTAAGGACATTGATTTTAGGTCCTAAATTTTAGGTCCTTATTATTTTTTCAAATTAAGTAATGAAAAAGTATTCAATATAGATGCCTATAGTCTCATTTCAGTTTTATAGTTAGAAAAGTCATTTATTTATTTTAAGATTTATTTATGCATACAAGCTGGAATATAGGCCAGAGGCATGGGGTGGCAAGAGGGCTTACCAGAAACAGAGTGGGGAGCAGAACAGGCAGAACTACTGAAACACACTGCTGAGGGGAGCAGCGGGCGAGGCAGGAGAGGTCTGCCGCGCCATGTGGTAATCTCCCCGGCCGGGTGTCGCTCGTGTCGCCGCTGCCGATAGCTCCACAGTGCAGCGCTTAACTGCTGCACCACCAAGGAGGCCCTAGAAAAGTCGTTTAAATAAACTATTCTTGGTTTCAGTATCATATCAACAAACTGTCAATTATGACGTCAGAGAATCATTTGAACAACAGCGACAAAGATGTTGATGAAGTCGATGCTGCCCTTTCAGATTTGGAGATTACTTTGGAAGGGGGTAAAACATCAACAATTTTGGTAGGTGAATCTTTTTATCAATTTAGTTTAGGTTGAATTGATACTTGCCTTTTTGTGGATTTAGTTTCTCAAAATATTTGGGGAATGTAGATAAATTTAATGCTTTAGAGAATTCAGGTATAATTTCTTTCCAGGGAAAAAGTTTAAGTTAATATAGTCTCTAGTGCTATCCAAGAAAGAAAAGATAGATATTCCTCCACTCCTGCTTTGCACATTCTCTTACTAGTACTGGAAGGAAAAGCCGTTTCTATAGACAGTTAATCTCAGATCATAGTAAAATAAAACCTATTTAATCATCTTCAAATTTGAAATATCACTAAAAGTGGAGAAAAATAGATCTCAGGAAAAATTGTTAATGCTAAGTTTGGTTTTAAAGCTTAGGAATTAGTTATTATAGAAGAAACACCTCAGGAATGTTAAGACTTACAAAATTGCCATATGTAGCTACAAACAATTTTAGCTTTATTAGAATCTACAATATATTCTTGTGAGTCACATAAGTTGATCTTTTGACCAAATTTGTATTACCTCTTTATGCCATTTAAAAATGCCTTTGTACTTCATGACCACATACTATGATTGTGTCTTTAAAATCTGTTTTTAAATGTTGTTTATGAAATAAGCTAGTTCTTTATCAATAGCACAGTTTCAATTTTCAAGAAGAAAAACATGATTTAATTCTTACCCTAGGGTGACATCACTTCCATCCCTGAACTTGCTGACTACATTAAAGTTTTCAAGTAAGTACAAAAAAGGGAGGGGTTCCACATATTAAAAGATAAGTGTCAGTTTCATCGTTAATGACGTTTCAATGGCAAATGCATCTGTAAAAGCATTTACAAATTAGATGAATATTAAATTATGAGGGAAAATAAACATCTTTCACAGTACTTATTAACATGTTTGATAAACTTTAAGGGAGGAAAAAAATTTGTGTAACTTAGATTCATCATGTAGATTCTGAAATAGACAGTGTGTATCAGTATAAAGCATTCCCTCAGGGAGAAAGCCGTGAGAATGAACTGTTACTGCCAGTGATCATTTCCTTGTGTGGAGACTCATATGCTCTTGAATTCTATTCATTCATTCACGGAACATTTTATAATAAGGTTCCAGTGTGTATTATGTAGACTTTTAAACAATCTGGTCATATTTACAGAATCATGAGAGCTAGGAGTTAAGGCCAAGAGGGGAAAAAGGAAAGGAGGTGATGTGGAATAGAAGATATTACAGCTATTATGGGGTAACTATACAGAATTACTATAGCTAAGCATGGAGAGCTCAATATATGTAACATGTAGAGCTGAGGGCATGATTCAGATGCTACCTCTGAGCCCTGCTTCTCCCTTGACACATTTCTTCTGTATTACGTTTCCATACCCATTCTCCTTCATGCCTGCTCTGTCCTCTTCATGTTACATTGGCATGGCAAGGCTAAGTCACCACTGAAAAGCATCCCTGAGAGAGCAGCACTTCCCTTACTTGAGTTGTGCCAGGTAAACAAGCTTGTTCAGAGAGGCCCTGCAGACATGTAAGATAATTATGGGACGTAGGAACCGTCTAGTTATTCACATTTATTTCACCTTTTCCATGTGCCCTGCTAGTGATAGAGATAATTGCAGCTGAGAAATACTGGAGTGTTGAACTCCTCTGTCCACTCCCTACTTGTTAGAGCTTTCTCAGTAGACTGAAAAGGAAGGGGCAAATCTAGTAACAGCAACATGAATGTAGCATACTGGCTGGACTGCACTAAAGTAGGCATTTGTAAAACTTGACCTCAGGCTTTTAACATTGTGATACTTTGCTGCTAAAACACAACATTAATAGTTACTCAGGTGGTTTTTTCCCTAAATTCTATTTGCTATGTAGGCCAAAAAAGCTGACTCTCAAAGGTTACAAGCAATATTGGTGCACTTTTAAAGATACGTCAATTTCTTGCTATAAGAGCAAAGAAGAATCCAGTGGCACACCAGCTCATCAGATGAACCTAAGAGGTAAGGACAGCCTTAGAATTAACCACTGTTGGGGGAGAGGAGTGGAGAGTTTGTCAGCCGTTTTTGTTTCTTTTTTTTTTTTAATAGGAGTTTACACTCAAGTTTTATGTGTGCAGACTCCTCGGTTTACACACACACACACACACACACACACACTTCTTAGTTCTTGTCACAGTTTTCAGTATTCAATTTCACGTGAATATTTTGTTGTAATCTCTTGCACATTCCTTACTTGAAGTGTGTGATTTTGCTCTTCTCACTTGGTAAGTAAATTTACATTCTTCTGGTCTTCATCATTAATTAGGACACTGGCGTTTTCCTTACTGAACAGGAGCTGCCTGGCTCAGATTCTGCTTTGTTTTTATCTATGCTATATTCGTCTTCCCACTTTTCACTGGTTTCTCTCTTCCCTGTCACTGTCCCACTTCTCTTCCTGACCTTCACTGATGACAAGCTGGCCCCCCTCGGTGTTCCCAGTGTCTTAGTTTTCCAGTTACTAACAGGGTAGTTGGCACGTGCAGCATTTGGTCAAGTTCTTCCCCTTCCCCAGCATCTTTTTCCCAGAACATTTTTGTTGTCTTGAAAAACTGTGCTTTCTTTGGGGAGCCTCGGGACACACTATTACTACTCTTAGGCTTCTGCTACCGGATGACCGAATCTCATTGTTTTTGCATCACTTCAAATCCAAATCTGTCTTAGAACTGGAGTATTTGAAACACAGGTTGCTGGACACGTTTGCTCTCCGTTTTGGCGCCGTGGCAGGCTTGTATTGAGCCTGGCTGAGGACTTTGAGTTACTGGCTTTGTTCTTTATTTCTACTTGGGTTTATGGAGTTACAGCTACATTTCCTGTTTTGGTGATTTCTTCTATTCCTTGTTCAAACTACCCCTTCACCACTTTCAGCAAATTAGATGCCCTGATTGATGCCCTGGTCAGTGGTAAGAGATTCCTCTGCAGGTCAATCTGGTTCTTCTGCGGCTGGAGGCTGTCCTACTGCCTCTTGCTATGATTTCACCACAGGACCTTTAACTGACCTCACAGATTGTGAATGAACCTCTCACTTGTGACACTATTCACTGGCTCACTTCCAGTTTGGTTGCCACTAGGGATTTCCTAGATTCCTCTAGGAAGCTGTACCCCTGGGAACGCTCTTACATGGCTCTCGCAGTGCTTGGTACACTCTGGACACCCAGCGTGCGTGGTGGAAGATATTATAGGCGGGTGCCTTGCTGTTCCACACTCCTTTTACTATGCTTTCCTTTACAGCAGAGGCTAGAAAACACAAATCACTTTGTAGGCTCATTTCCAGTGAGATTTAGATTCTGATCAGATGCATTTCATGTAAGATTTGAGTTCCCAATGAGTTAAGGGATGGAGAGCAGAATTCAGCAAGGTGTGAGGTCCTCCTGGGCTCTGAGCTAGCTGACGAGCAGTCTCCTGCTGCCCCAGCTTCCTAGTGGTAGCAAATGTTGCACCTCCCTTGGCAGGCCGGTTCTGAAGGGAGCATTCAGGGAGTTATTCCTATCTGCCCATCTCCCCATTGGGTTATGTTCTGCATTTATAGCTATTGTTACTTGTAAAGGAATATGCCTTTGTAACTAAAAATAATCATATTTGGACAAAAGAATCAAAGATGAAGGCCCCTGACTCAAAAATCATTCCCAAAATAATTTCACATGAAGCTTAAAATACAGAGGTTCTTCTGATGATCTATATTCTTAATTTTTTGTAGTACATTGTATTTCAACAAAATCCAAATCTCACCCTATCTGTTCTACTCAGTCTGAACTGTTGCTTTATAATCAAACAAATTGTGAAAAAGGGAAAGTCGCTGTTCTACACAGAGGATTGCTATGCCCCTCTGTTGGACTTCTATAATTTTGCTGTAAGTTTTTACTAAGACTAAGGGAAAAAGGGACTGAACCTGAGTTTAATTTGGGAGGTCTACCATTATTTGTTACACCCAGAATCCATTAAACCTTTCTTGCTTCTCTCTTAATTAAGCTGCCCAGGATAGCTCAGATTACCCACTTTTAATTTAGATACTAGATCTGTAATCTGCTCCCTTTCCTTTCTTTTCCTTTTAGATCCTTGACCTTCTTCCTTTGTGACTGAAAAATCTTGTCCTGTGTGGAGAACAGCTTATGTGTTCTCATCCCATCCCTTGCAAAAGAGTGTTTTCCCAGAGTATCACACTGATAAACCTAACACTGATCAAAGAATCAAATGTTCTAATCCCCATGTGGTTTTGGAAAATAACCCTTGGCTTCTCCCTCTGGCAAATACGCCTATGGACTAGATGTTCTTTAAGGGCCGTAGAGATCTGAAATGCAAAGTTCTAAAAAAAATTGAGTTTAGCAAATACTAATGTACCTCTCATGGGGCAAACTGCTAGGTACTAAAGGCATGATTATGAACAAATTGCAGTCCTGTCCCTCCAGATGTTTAGCTTATGGGGAGATAAAGAGTTGCAATTCAGACAACACATAGTATTTTAGGAAGTAAATTAACAGTCAGAGCAACTAGGGGTAAGGTGCTTTACCAATCTTCAGTGATGATAGAGAGAATTAGACTCCATGGTGGACATAACGTCAGAATTGAGATCTGAAAGAGAAAAATAAAAATCCATGGAAGGAGAAGAGTTGGTAAAGAAACCTCTCAGGCAGAGACTGATTTGCAAAAATGTTGGAGAAAATCATCAGCAACCATAGGGGAGTGGGAGGAGAGTGTGGGGGTTGTGCTGCTACAGCTTACAGCCTTTAAGGGGCAAGATGAAAACTTAACAGCTGTTGCATCTTAGTCCTGCCAACAGAGAGAACAGAAGAGAATGTCAGGAATTAGAGGATAAAAATTTAAGGAGTTTATTTTTTAAATTGGTAACAGTGATGCACCACTGAAAGATTACTGATGTGTAAACGATAGGATCCATTTTTTATGCTAGAGGAGTCACATTAGAGCGGTAATAATGATCCAAATTAGGTATCCGTCTGGATGGAGAAAAGGGTAGGAATACAGGAGATACTGAGGAAGTTTAATTAAAAGACTGGGTATTGGTTTGGGAGAGGCTGCTAAAGGGAAGGGACTTGTTTCTGGCTTATGCAGTGGGTGGATAGGGCAATACTGATAATGGGAATATGGAATAGCTGGGTTTGGGAAGAAAGATGATGTTTGATTTTGGATATTTTTAAAATTCAAGTGCCTGTGGCATATCTACTCGGAGATTACCTGTAATCCACTGGATCACAGGAAAGTTTCTGCTACAGATACTGATTTGATAACAGCACTAGTTTAAACAAATCCATTGAATAGTTGTCTATAATAGGAGAAAGTTAAGGATAGGATACCCATTTTAAGGGACAAGCAGATTAAAGGAAAGGAGCTTGTAAAGGAAACAAAAATAGATGTAGGAAGCCCATGAAAATGAAGTATGATGGAAACTAAGGTAAAAGTTGTTTCAGAAAGGACAGTGCTACGAAAAGGTAAGAGAAAAACTGTAAAACTTCCTTAGCATTTAGCCACATGGAGGTAGTTAATAGCTATGTTCCATTAAGAACAAATTGAGCAGATTTCAGCATTTTGAGTTTGGGAGCCAAAGTACACTCATTAGGAAGAAACAAAGACAGCTTTTTAATGAACCTTATCTATAACAGAGGAGGAAGAAACAGCAGTAACAGAAGATTGAGGTATAAGGTGGAGGAGAGAGAGATTTTGTGGTTTAAGAGGGGAGATTCTCAAGGAAGTTACATGCTGATGGAAATGTCAGAGTAGAAAGACATCCCCATGGTGGAACTGGGTGGAAACTCGTCCCATGTGGGTAGAGAGCTGCATGCTGTCGGAGGACAGCTGCCTCTTCCCCACGTGAGCATGAGGGCAGTAGCTTTGTATGGTGGCAGGAAGCTGGGAACTTCACTTCTGATAGCTTTCATGTTGTAGGAAGAATAAGAGGTGAGGTTTTCCATGAGAACAAGTGGCGTAGGAGTTCTGAAGATTTGAAATGAAGGACGGCTAAGTGTCAAGGAGCAGGTTTGAGATCAGGATCCATGGTTTCCAGTGAAACCTGTCCGCTGTTAGTGATTTTTTTTTCTTTCCTCTCAAAGTGCTCACCAGCCCAACTACAGGCAAGTAGAGACTATAAATGGTTGAGTCAGGATTTAGGTTTTGCTGAGTGTGTACAGTGAAAAGACCTTGAATCTAGGAAGTTGGAGATGACATTTGGTGAATGGGGTCTATGGTGGGCTGGAGAGAGGAAAGCGGTGAATAAATACATGTTGCTGATTTTGAGGACATCGAGGGGCTGCAGGGACAGGGTCTCACAGAGTTTGAACAGAATTAGGATTGAAGAGTGATCAGAATGGGCTTTTGTATTTAACATTTCAGAGGAATAGTGAGTCACAACAAAGTGTCCCACATGTTGCTTTGGAAGCAGGCATCTGAGGTCACATCAAGCCAGTTGTTGTCTGAGATGTGGTCCAGTGAGAACCTCTGGGCCAACCCTAGCATCTGAGTTATATACTCATTTCGTGTTTCCCTTTTTAGTTTTCATGGTATTTCACTTTGAAAAGGCCTAGTTATTATGGCACTGTGTACTTTTTGTTGTTGTTGTTATTTATATCTTTTACATTTTGTATTCCCCTTGGGTAACCCACCACCAGTTCACCCGTGATCCATCTCCATGGTCCCTTGTGTCTTTTCTACTCCATTTTGTGCCCTTACCCCCCCCCCCCCCTGCCCAGCTCTCTCCTTTTTGGTGTCCTTACAGTCCTGTTATAAGTGGAACCATTCAATATTTTTCTTTCTTTCTGGCTTATTTCACTGAATATGATCTCCTCTAATTCCATCCACATCGCTGCAAATTGCATGAACAAGGCAAGGATGTCCACTCTCACCATTGCTTTTCAATATAATATTGGAAGTCCTAGCCAGAGCAGTTAGACAAGAAAAAGACATTCAAGGGATACAAATAGGAAAAGAAGAAATTAAACTGTCTCTGTTTGCAGACGATATGATACTATATATGTACAAAACCCTAACTCCATAGAAAAATACTCAAACTCATAGACCAGTTCAGTAAAGTAGCAGGATACAAAATAAATGCACAAAAATCAGTAGCATTCCTATATGCAAACACCCGATCTGAAGAAGAAGAAATTAAGAGATCCATCCCCTTCAAAATCGAAACCAAAAAAATCAAATATCTGGGAATAAATCTAACAAAAGACATAAAAGACTTATACGGAGAAAACTATAAAATACTGTTGAAAGAAATAAAAGAAGACCCAAGAAAATGGAAAGGCATCCCTTGCTCATGGATTGGAAGGATTAACATTATCAAAATGGCAATCCTCCCAAAAGCAATTTAGAGATTCAGTGCTATTCCAATAAAAATCTCAATGACATTCTTCAAAGAAATAGGTCGAATACTGATAAAATTCATATGGAACCACAAAAAAACCTCGCACAGCTAAAGCCCTCCTGACTAAAGAGAAAGAAAACGGAGGAATTTCACTCCCTGGTTTCAAACTATACTACAAAGCCATAATAATTAAAACAGCATGGTACTGAAACAAAAACAGACACAAAGACCAATGTAACAAAATACCCAGAATTAAAGCCGCATATCTATGAACAACTAATCTTTGACAAAGGAGCAAAGAAAATGCAGTGTAACAAGGACAGTCTGTTCAATAAATGGTGCTGGGAAAACTGGACGGACAGCCACATGCAAAAAAATGAAGCTAGACTACTACCTCACACCCTGCACTGTGTACTTTTAAATCCACTTGAATGATGAGTTAAATGAATTTTGCATTGTGTATCTCAACATCTCTTTGTTTTAACTTGGAAGGTTAAACACATTTCCACAGAAATGTGTTCTCCTTCTCTTTAGAGAAGGAGCTAAAAGAGTGCAAAGGGGGGAGAAACCCACCAAATTCATGATACAAAAGTTGCTTCTGGATGGGGCAAGGTTTCCTTTATTTAAAATGTTCTGTTCTATTAAATAGACTACTTAAAATATTTATGTGAATGGGGAAAAGATGACAGTATTAACATTTGTTCTTTCTAAATAGAATTACTGGACATAAAGAAAATTATGTCCAGATTTATATAGATTATATAGCAGGAAAATTCAACATGATGTCATAAGACAAGGGCTGCCTGTATTGGCATGGAATGTCTTAAAAGTAAACCTGACCATTTTAACAACTTGGGTTTTTTTGGTGACAGGATGTGAAGTTACCCCAGATGTAAACATTTCAGGCCAAAAATTTAACATTAAACTCCTGATTCCAGTGGCCGAGGGCATGAATGAAATCTGGCTTCGTTGTGACAATGTAAGTTTTCCAGTTAAAAGTAAAGTCAGTTGACTGGTCGTCTTGCTATTTTATACTTAAAAGACTCAACATGTGATGTATTTCATACCTCTGTATTTCTTTTTATCAGGAAAAACAGTACGCGCACTGGATGGCAGCCTGCAGATTAGCCTCCAAAGGCAAGACCATGGCGGACAGTTCTTACAACTTAGAAGTTCAGAATATTCTTTCCTTTCTGAAGATGCAGCATTTAAACCCAGATCCTCAGTTAATACCAGAGCAGATCACAACTGATATAAATCCTGAATGTTTGGTATCTCCGCGATACCTAAAAAAATACAAGAACAAGCAGGTACTTGATTCATTTTACTTTATCTGCTATTTTCTGTTGGTTTATTTTGTGATTTTGTACATATACTTTAGTTTCAATTATATCAGGCAGTTAGAATATAAAACAGGAATAAACAGCTGTCAGTTTACACTGGTCTTTTTAAAAAATCTATTTTTATAGGACTAATGAGGTGGAATATTTATTGTAAACCATCTGAGTAGATCATTTTAATAGGATGTTCTGTCAGAGACCTGAATATATGAAATATGTCCCTAATACTTTGTGTTCCTTAATTCATGTAGTTGTATTCCTTAAATAATGAAGCAAATGTGATATAACACAACAGCATCTCCTAACAAAATCTGTATTGCCTCATACTGTGGAATTGACTTTTCCATCTTTGGAAATATATTTTTAGAGTAGAGTAATTTACATTTTAACACTGTCTTTCCTTAACAGTCAAAACATAACCAAGATTTGTATAATGTGACAAAGTTTTATAAGTTTTCATTGACATTTATCTCTTTTTGTTCACTCTTAGAATTCTTTTCTGGAAATTAAAACCATAAAAGGATTGCCATTTAGGAAAATTGTTGTTTGGTACAACGTAAACGGTTCTTTGCAGGGGAACTGCTCTTGAGTTAGATCCCCAGTATTCTCTACACCAAGCATCATGCCATAAAAGGAGAAGGCTTATTAGGGGTGGAGGGAAGACTAAAGGTCTTTAAAATAAACATCTCATTTGATCTAGCTTCATTTTTATCTTTGTTCAAGAATACTTTTAAAACACATTTAAAAGAGCCAGGAAAGTCCCCAGAACACTTATTCTTAACTTGAAAACTGTTTATCATATGGGTCTAAAATCACTTAGCTAGAAATGTTCAGAAGTTTTAAATGTCAAATGTTTAAGTTTCCGAGGTTGTGTAAGCTACATGGAGTTGTTTATCCCCCAGCCATGATGTGGGAGTAGTAAGGCATGGAGGAAACACTGCCCCGGGAGCTTTGTGGAATGTAGATTGTGAGTTAAAAAGGGAAAGTGAATCAAGTTCAAATTTCATTTAAAAATTACTTGTAAATCAACTTGTTTCTAAAAGTAATTTGCCTTCAAAGGCAATGGATAATTTCAAATCTTAGCAATCTATCATTCCACTATCAGGTATTGGAGAGGGAAAAAAAAACCCTTAAAAGTTAAATTGTAAAAGGCTGTGAAGTGTTGGTTTAGCTGTTAGAGATAAATATTGGACTATTTCTTCAAAAGCCTTTAGAATGATAGTTTTAACTTTAAAAAGATAATTTTCTGTCCCTGAGCTCTCCACCGGATTGTCAAATGAAAATTCTCTGGAGGACAAAGACAATGTTTGTCTTTAACTGGCAGGATGTGCGTGGTCCATAGCTAAGGATCCTTCTAGTCTTGTCTTCCATGCCGGCATCTCATCAAATGTACATTCTTCTTTAATCCTCTGTTCTCTAACTAGTCTTACGGGTTGTTCCTAGAAGGTAGGGACCATGTATTGCTCCACGGCTTCAGAAATGCTGACAGACAAACGTTTAGCTGCTATTGTGTGTCAGACACTGTGATAACCACTGGACATAATGCTCAGTAATTGTTAAACTCTAGAATCCAGTGGCATTCAGGAGCTGGGTTGGAAGATGTATGGACCAGGGTGTAGGTTATCATCCCTACTGGGATAGGCATGTGGTTTTCACTTGGGTCCACCAGTGTAGCCTTTGTTTTAGTAAGATATTTAAACTTGATAATGGATGTGTTTTAATGAAATTACTTGCAAATTGGATTTTTACATTTTAAAGAATTTTCTACATTTTATCCATGCCATTCTAAGTTGAAATTGGCTAATATTTCTATAGTCAGTATTCCTAGTGTAGTGTATGGCATTTCTCTATTTTCCTTTCCAGGAAAAAGGATGCAAAAAACAGATGGTAATTGCTTTTCTTGTGTAATGAAGAAAATAGTATGGTCACTGCACTTACTTTATACTTCCAACTTATTGCTGAAAAAACAGTGCATGGATCATATTATCTGACTAAATCTGAGACAACATTAAAAGCTGTTGAATATTTTATTTTGTTACTAAAATAATCAGTTTTACCCTAACCTATAAGAATGGGCACAAAAGCCGATAAAAGGGTGTTGGCTTTTTTATTATATTCCTATAAATTTCTGTCTTTAATTTTAGTAACACTTAACAATCTAGAGAGTCATGTGAAGTGTTTCTTAGTATTCTATGTTGAAAGTGATCACTGCTTCCTCGTTTTCATTTTCATGCTTGCATTTACTTTGCTTGGTTTCTACCTAAAGTAATTTTTTGCATGGTTTTTGCCTGGAATTTTGGTTTGCAGGTTACCGCAACTTTTCTTTGCTTCATTGCCATTTTTTCTGATTGCTTTTTTTTTTTTTTCTTTCTGCTTCCCTTTTCTTTCCTCGCATTGCCATCTACAGCCAGGCTATATAAGAGATTTGGTAAGTTCTCCATATTTACAGAAAGAAAGAGAATAAATAAAGTCCTAGCTACAGTTTCCCCTCATGGATTAATTTCCTTCCACTCCTTATGGGAGTAGTCTTCCCAGAGTGAGTATAATTTAAATTAAAATTGAACTTCTCTAATACTGTCTTTAGAAAAATTTCAAAATCATGGTGATTCCAAGTGCTTGAAAGCTGCTAACAAATATTCCTGCTAGATTAGGAATCTGATATTCCAGATATTCTGATCATCATATAGCTTGGTGTTAAATCTAAAACTCCTCATATATGTATTAGAACATACCAGCGTATAATAATAGTGGTATCGTGTGTATGCTTGGAATGTATTGAGGGCAGTTAAATACTTGCATAGTAATTTTTGTTTCTTGATCTATGGAAACTGAAATTAAGAAGAAATATATCAAGGTTTCCCCCAATATAACTTTGTCTACTTTCTAATTCCACTTTTTACGTGATTTTGGGCTACAGAGTTTTAAATCTTTTTTGTATTGATTGTGCCATGCACGAATAATGTCTAATGGTAAAGGTGATGTTTAATCATGTTTAGATAACAGCAAGAATCCTGGAGGCCCATCAGAATGTAGCTCAGATGAGTCTTATTGAAGCCAAGATGCGATTTATTCAAGCTTGGCAGTCATTGCCAGAATTCGGCATCACACACTTTATTGCAAGGTAAACCCTTATGTTTAAACCTTAATCTTTTTACTTAATTTACTTAGTGTAATTAAAACTTAAATATTCAAAGCTACTCTCTGACACCCATCTAACCTATTTTAGAGTGAAATTTAAAGGATGTTGGGATGTATTGTCTGTGTTTTTAACTTCACATTAAAAATTTATGATTACATTTCTATTTTTACTCATACAAGAATAGCACTTTACTCATAAAGAATAGTATTTTTTTAAGAGTTAAAGAGCTTATATTTTTTAATTTAATGCTATAGGTTCCAAGGGGGCAAAAAAGAAGAACTTATTGGAATTGCATACAACAGACTGATTAGGATGGACGCCGGCACAGGGGATGCCATTAAAACATGGCGTTTCAGTAACATGAAACAATGGAATGTAAACTGGGAAATAAAAATGGTAAGCTCTAAATTATTACTTGAATCCATATATAGTCCTGCTAAAAAATAGTAAGTTAAGAATAAAAGGGTGTGTAAATTCTAGGGTTATTTTATACCATTACCTCTTACAGTGTATAGAAAGTGGTTGTCACTCATTTCCCACTCAAACTTGCCTGTTTGGTAACTCTTCCAGTTATTAAAATTCTAAGAACATAATGCTCTTTAGAATATCCCCCGTCTCTTTTAAAGTCGCCTTGTACAGTGGAGATGGCCCTTTCACTCACAGTAGCAGCAGCTGATTCTGGAACGCCTGCTCTGTGGCAGCACGATGCTGGAGTCTTCACGTTTTTATCTTGTTTCTAACACCTCGCCACAGCCTGGTGCGGTGGGTTAGCCCTCCTTTACAAAAGAGGATTCTAGAAGTTAGAGGAGCACACATTTAATAACAGAATCAGAATTCAAACTCAGATGCCTGGGCTCTAAAACCTGGCGCATGGACTACAGATCATGCTGCTCCTAATTTGAAGTACATGATTATCATTTAAAATAAGCAGAATTGTTTGCTAATGTGTCATTTGTTTTAGGATCATTGAGCTTGTTGTATCAGTTCCTGTTACTTCATAGGATCTCCTATTACTGAAATATTCAAACATGATACCTAAAGCTTAAGTATCTAAATATTAAATTAAACACAGGAAGTAGGTTTTCACCCAGGACTTGGAGAAACATTCTCATTAATTGAATCACCAGAGACCATTTGGGAACTTAATGACCTAAACCCCTTGCATTCAGTCTTCCTTTCAGAACATGAAAACCTTTTAAAAAACGAGTAGGGGAAGTTCTTGGAATTGTAGGCATTATTAGTTTAAGAATAACAAAAAATATTTGAGACTCAACAAGTACTTTGTGATAAGACGGACCTTAAATAGCAGAGTAGCTTCACTTGGACCCTGTCACCTGAAGTTTTACAGGAACTGACTGACAGTTCTTTGTCTTTCTTCCAGGTCACTGTAGAGTTTGCAGATGAAGTACGACTGTCCTTCATTTGTACTGAAGTAGATTGCAAAGTGGTTCATGAATTCATTGGGGGCTACATATTTCTCTCAACACGTGCAAAAGACCAAAATGAGAGTTTAGATGAAGAGATGTTCTACAAACTCACTAGTGGTTGGGTGTGAGTACAAATACTGTGTAATGAAACTCCATGGCCATAACAATATTTAACTTTAAAAAGCTGTTCGTTTGTTATATGCTGCTTAATAAAGTAAGCTTGAAATTTATCATTTTACCATGAAAACTTTTTCGCCTTATCAGACCAGTTAATATGTGCACTAACAAGCACGACTTTTAATCTGCTATCATGATACAATATATGGACCTGAATATGGCACACATTCCTTAAGGGCCATGATTTGAAAACCAAGGTAATGGGCAAGTTGGGAGTAAAAATGTAATGATTTAAGTTAGCTGAACTCTACAGAAATCAAGCCATCCAATTTAAAGCTGTCCAGGGCTTAAACTATATGAAGTGTATTTGTCATGTTTAATGCATGTGTTTTAAATGTATGTTTAATTTGACCTTCTGTTTAAAAAATACCCTACTTCTGATAGCCACTTGAGTCCCCCCTCCTCACCCGTACATAAATCAGGCCTGCAAAAAATGCCTGGTATTTAATAATGTCATTATTTGACCTTGAAGGAAAATGCTGTTAGTCTGTTATGCTTGGTTTGTTTTTGTCCTTGAGTAAGCATGTATGTATATTGTCTTTCGTTTTTATTTTTACACCATACTGTATTACAACACTTAGTATTCACCAGCATATTCACTGTTTGCCTAAAATATGCAACTTTTGCATTACGATATGAAGTAAAAGGTCTATGAAGTATATGCATTTTGTGTAACTAATGTACAAACACAAATTTTATAAAATTGTACAGTTTTTTTAAAAACTACTCACAGCTAGCAAGTGGCTTAGATGTAGCATCTTTGCATTAATTAAATGCTTTTAAGAATATAACTAATGTGCAGTTTCAATATCTGCTAAATTAAGAATGACTTCATCATAGTCATGACTTGCCACAGTGTCCTTAACTCTGATGCCTGGACTGGCCGTGTTCTAGTCTGTTGCGCTGTTACAATCTGCATTGGTGCTAGTCAGAAAATTCTTAGCTCACACAGCCCAAAAGGGTGCCAGGGAAAGGTGGATTACCAGTATTGTCCAATGATCCATGGTTTAAAGTCTGTATAAATGCATTTTATTTTAAATAAAAACAAAATCTTTTATTTAATGTTTCTTTTTGTACTGCTTCTTTTTACTGTTTACATAGCATTGACTTTGTACAAATGAACTTTGCTTTCTGGAAATGTTTTGCCTTCAGTTTGTACTGTGAGAGCAACTTGCTAGCATTGCAAAGTGTCACCAGATAGAAATACTTCATCTGTAAGATACATTCTTCCACTTGAGAACCAACCCTTCATTTTGCCTAACACAGATCTTCCTCTACTTAGGAATGGAATTAATGCCTATAAATTCATCCGAAGTTGCAAATATCAGAAGACGGAAATGTATTTAATATACCTAACCTACTCGTAGCTTAGCTGGCCTTAAACATGATCAGAATATTTATGTTGGAATAAAATTCTGTATCACAGACCCTATTTTGTAATAAAGTGAGTATCACATGTCATTTATTGAATACTGAAAGTGAAAAACTGTATTGTTTGTTCCCGTGTCATCCGCAGCTGTCTGGGAGCTGCAGCTTTGTCATCGCCCACAAGACAGCCTGCCATGCAATCACCAGCCCGGGCCAATATTCAAAATATGGTTTACTGGTGTTAAGTCAGTGACCATCTATACATGAAAATAAACTGGCTATTTCAATCTTAGAAACGTAGTTCTAAACATAAATATGAGGAACAGATGTTGAAGTGGGCAGAATTTGTTTTAAATAACAAAATTACTTAATTCAAAACAAAACAAAATACACACTTATCAGTTTATCCCCCAGTGTTACTGCTATATCATTATTTGGACTCAGAATTTCAGTTCTGCATTTTCTCTTCTTTACCTCTTGCATTTAATCAGAATAAGTCCTGTGCACTTTCCCGCACGTGGCCTAGTCTTACTCTGCTCATTGCCATCATGTCAGCCGAATTCAGGTCTTTGTCCTGGGCCTGCTATAGTGCAGCAGCTCAGAAAGCTGCTCCTACCAAACTCTCGGGCCTTTTCTTTGTACTGCTAGGGCCAGGTCATACATAGTAGGCCTTGCTCCAAAACTTAAGAGCTTCCTGTTAATTTTTTTTTTTTTGATAGTTCCCTTTCCTCATCCTAAGTATGGGTCAACCAACTTGTATAGTCACTTGCTAAATCCCTAAAATATATAGACTTCGACATACTTGAGGCCTTTGTAGTCCCAGGACTTCCACACAAATGAGAACAGCCTCTCGTGATTTCGCAGCTTGTGATTTCGCTGCCTCTGGTTTGCCCCCAGTTTGCCTACTAGTGATAGGACATGAATTCAGCCCCAGCATCAGTGGCTCTTCCAGCTTTAGTGACTCAGTGTTGCCCGCAGCATAAAACCAATGCCCCCAGTCAACGCTCAACAGCCTTCTATGGTCTGTTTTCCAGCTCACATTTTCATCCTTATCACCCAACAGCCTTCTACATTCCTGTCAAACTGGGCAGCTCACATTCTCCCGTCTCCATGTCATTCCCCAAGCCCACAATGTCTTCATCCCTGAACCTTCTTCCAAACTCTACCTGTTCACATCTCATCTTTGTAGCATTTTAGGAATTTTAGTGTTTCACCTTGCTTTCATTAACACTTCATGGTAGCCAAAGGTTTTCCCTTCTCTGAATGGCCATTGATTTTGGTTCTCCTTGGAAGGGAAGAGGAATCACCCTATGGAGTATATCCTGCTGCCCTTAATAAACAATTTCTTCCTTAAGGACTGGGGCTGAGCCTCATGATTTTTACCTAGAAAATATGTGTTTCTTTTTAACACATTTATTCCATATAATAATGGATTACTTTGGGAATGTAAGAATTATTACAACTCAATTTTTTCAGCGTCTGCATAATTTAATATGGAGGCAATGAACTTTTTTTGGTATGCTATGCATTAAGAAGCATGCTAAGAGCTTTCAAATACATTCTCCCTTCTAAAGATTTAAACAATCCCGTCTTCTTTCATAAATGATGCTCAGAGGCCAGGCGACCTGTTAAAATCACACTGCTATGATTAATTAGTGCCAAGTCACACTCTCAGCAGTAGCAGAAGCAAAATAACCCTTGTGGATCCTGCGGAACCTTGGTGGTGGTGGTCTTTATAGAAACAGCATAGGCCTGTGAGAGTAGCACAGGGCAGGGCCTCCAGACATCTCAAATCTCTGTAACTCAGTTTCCTGTGGACATTGAAGGCACTGGGGATCCTTCAACAGCCAAGGTCCCTTCCAGCTCTACTAGGGCTATCAGGTTAGAGGCCTGCCGGAAACCCCTGATGTAGTTAATGAGTAATGCTAACAGTACAAATTACATTCTACACAACCTTGAACTTCAAAAGCCAGGGACGGAAAGACGAACTCTTTCAGCTTTACAGAGGACAACTGACAAATTGTAAGATCTGAAGTGTGTGTCATGGTGATCTGACACACACCTGAATGCATTCCCACCATTTAGTTAAATAACATACGCATCCCCTCAGAGACGAGGTTACAGCAGGAAAGTCACGCGCACTTCTGGACTCTCCGCTCTTACACAGGCCAGAAAGAGACAGGCAGATTGTGCCTTAGCCTTTGTGGATACCATAGTTGTTCTTGGTTTCATGTTAAATGTCTTAAGGGGCTCTTAGTTATCAACTAGCAATGAACCTGTAGTTTCCTGCCTTACTCTTACCTGGAAAAATACCACAAATAGTTAAATATTGAAAGAAACCAATACTGTACCTACAATGAAGATAGTAATTTACCAGTAAAATGTTAGGGTGTTGTTTTTTTTTTAACTCCAAATATCTGATGCTCTGGAACACATCCCTAGCCCATGCCTTTCATTGCTATTCTTATGCCCCTCCAGTTTAGATTGACAAGGGTTACTGCCGTTTTTAGACTAATTTCTTAAAAAACATCTTCATTGCTTTGATAAGTCTTAAAATAAGAGAGGACTATCTAACATTCATCCCTTGGGGACTTGGTATCACCACTAATGCTGCCTGAGGCCTCCTCCAAATGCAGAGCCCTGCACAGCTGCCATCAATGCTCTGCTTTAGTCTAAAAATAGACACTGACTCCTAAAAACACCCCTAAAAACGCTTTTGTAGCTTTATCCTCCCATAGCTACACAGTTGAGAAGGGGGCAATGAGTTGGCTTGCCACGTGGGCGCAAGTGTGACACCGTAGACACGGTGCAATAATAAATTGATCTAATTCTTACTTGGCTGATAAAATTCCAGTCATCTGTCCACAGTAATATCCAGGAAGAAGCTGTTTACTGAAGAGTTCTGTGCTCTTCAACAAATGAACTATATCTGTATGAACTGTTTTGTTTGGCAGCTCAAAAATGGGGGAGGTGGTAGAGAGAGTGACCGGAAATAGAGAAATTTCAGTCTGAGTAAGAGGAGTGAAATTCTCAAGTGGATTACAGAGTAACCAGAACAGGAAACAGAGTAGGGGGGAAAAAAAAAAAAGCCTTATCTGGTGACCTTATTTCCCACTGTGCTGATTCTTTTTTCTGTTTTATTTAATAAACAATGCAAAGTTTCCCAGGCTGATTGTGTACATTAAAATTCTTTTATCCCCTTAGTAAACAGTCATCAGCATACACAACACTAGCTGAATTTCCCCCTTTTGATACTTGTGCATGGGCCTGCATATTACTAAAAATTACAAGCACTTAAAATAATTTGGGGCCATTATTTCATGATATCTAATTATAGTCTCCTGTGGCTTCCCTGGTCAGCCATTATCTGTATTAATGCTCAGGGAAGTGATCCAAGTTCAATGTTAATTAAATCTGATAAAAACAGTACAACCAAACAGTTTTAACATATCTGTATTACTATGACTTGTTAATAGTGCACGATAAAACATTTTAATGTCATAAATTCTTTTATTTTTATCACCAAGTAAAACCCAAGTAAACACATTTACTTTTGGATTTATAGAACAAAATATCTAAAACAGATTAGATAATATCTAAAAACAGATTAGAAAAGAATTAGAAAAGTAGAAAAGAATATTGTTGACATAAGGGTAAATAAAATAAGAGTTCAGACTCCAGGAACAAACATGCCACACATGGACATACTTCTGAAATATTTGCAGACTGGCATGAAACAAGTCTCCCAATGAGCAGCTGGTGGTGAGCCTTACGCACAAGGGCACCTGGGCCACTACCTTCTCCGTGTGGAGCAGCAGTCCAAGTCCTAACTAAATGAATTAAGGACTTAAATGTCAAATCCAAAACAAACTGGGAAAATGAGTGTTTACATGACCTTGAGGGACAACTTTAAGACACAAAAGGTACTAACCAATTATACTAAAATGAGAAAACTTGAAAAATGCAAAACAAGCTGGGAGAAGGTATGTGCAACACATGAGTGACAGAAATAACATCTAGAATACAAGTATCAACACATGCTCGCTGACCAAGCCAAAAGAAGAAAGAACAAAATGCTGGAATTGGGTACTCGATGGAGAGGAAACCTAAAATGGTCAATAAAATCTACGGAAAATTGTTAAACTTCACTAGCATTCTGGAAGATGGGGGAAGTACATTTTAAATACAAATTTTCAGACCTACCTTACTAAAAAAATTCAAAATGTGCCAATTCAAGTGTTTGACGGGGTGTGGAATCACTGGATGATTGACGGGACTACCAATTAGAACAGAGCACTTCACAAACACTTTGACATCATCTGGTAAAACATGTATCCTGTGACCCAGCAGCTCCACGCCTAGGGATGGACATGCCCTAGAGAAACTGCTGTCCGTGCATTCCAGGAGCCACTCAAAAGAACGTTTAGCAAACTACTTACAATGGCAACAAAACAGACATCTGTCACAGTAGAATGGACGGAAATACAAAGCTGTGTAAAATGGAAGCAAAACAGCAGTTTCAACGCACGTAACACAGATGAATCTCAACCTAACATGGAACCAAAACTGTAGCTGGGGAATACACAGCACGATTAAATTGTGCAAGATCAAAGTGTGCACAGCTGTGACACTTTAAAAAAAATGTACAAGTAGCAAATGTTTTCTGTTTTGTTGTAAAACAGAAAGTTCATTATTAAAACATTGTCCAGTGTGATACTGAAAGATGCAGTAGCCGCATGGAAGGAGAGTCTGGCTGGGGGCAGCTGCCGTCCGCTCCTGATGGGCTCCCCTGTGTCTGGACAAGATCAGCACATGAGGCTGGCTCTTGTGAATGATTAATTGGCTGACTGTTAGGCTGCCCTGGTTTAAGAATGGAGTTAATGAGCCCAGGGTCAGGGGTTCAGCCCCTTGGGATCCAGCTGACTTTGCTTTGTTGCACACTCACAGGCTGTGCCATTATTCTGGAAATGTGGAGGGCTAGTAACAATAGGGACTGGACAAGAGGAGAACAGACCTATCAGCTCAATGAAGAAATCAACTCGAAGCTCAAGGATCTGTTCAACATATAAATCACAGCACTGTTACCCATAAGCAACTGTGAAGACATGAACCCAAGTCTTGTTAAACCATCCCAGTGGTTGGGACAACAGAAGACAATGACAACAGAAGAGTCGAGGAACTTAGTAGACACATTCTCTTGTTGCCTGGATTATTAGTAAAGGTGCCTGCACGTTAGTTACACTCTGCTATTGATGCTTGACTTTGTGAGCTAGGAATTCTGAACATGGTGCTGATTACCAAGAAATTAGGCTACAGGGGGCCTCCCTGGTGGCGCAACAGGTTAAGACTCAGCACTATGAAGCTATCCAGAGCTACTGCAGCAGGAGTTCAATCTCCAGCCAGGGAGCTTCTCACATGGCGCAGCAGACCTCTCCTGCCTCGCTTGCTGCTCCCCTCAGCAGCGTACTTCAGTAGATCCTCCTGTTCTGCTTCCCACTCTGTCTCTGGTGAAGCCTCTCACCCCCTCCCCGCCAACACACACCTCTGGCCTACACCCCAGTTCTTAAAAAAAAAAAAAAAAAGATATTAGGCTACCCTGAGCTGAAAGTGCTTTCCAAATTGTGAACACAAAGAAACACCATGGGTGTATAGCAGGACCATCCTGAAAATGCCTAGATTCTATTTTAAAAATGTCCTTGGCTCATGTAGAAAGCACCAGAGTAAGGAGTGATCACAGGTAGGTAAAACAGCTAGAGGCTTTTAAATAATACTGATCAGTAAAATGCTCAGGGCAGCTTCAGTGAGAAAGGCAAAGATACATGGTATCAGCAACTAAATGAGATATATGTAAGGTTTTCCTACAAAATGCATTTTGAAAAGCCAGCATTTGTACCAGGTGCGGAGGGGGAGGGGGTGACAATACCAGCTGGCCTGTGCAGAAGATGAGGAAGAGGAAGCGAGCTCCTCAGAACCAGCTTCAGCAGGGAAGACACTTCCTAAACAACAGCGGAGAACAGGGAGTCATCTCAGGGTGATCTTTGTCACTGACGTTTGACTTCTATTCCTAAACCCTACACTAAATAATTGTGCACATAGTCTACGTGTCTTCATGGAAGATTTGGAAATCTTTTATTTCACCTATCACCAAAAGTGGTCCAACTGTCTTATTCTAAATACGTTTCTTTCTGATTGGGTTTTAGTCATTTTACTGCTCCATGTACTTGCCATCTGGCAGTAGTTTAGAAACTTCCTTTTGCTTTCTCATAAATTTTGTTGAAAGCAACCACATAATGAAGAGTAAATGCCTTCTACTTATTCTTAGCAGGAAGCCGGAACTAAGCTCCTTGCAGCGAATGCCCTGTCTGGACCTCGCTGTCCTATAGATGGAGGCCTGCGCTGTGAACTTGACTCCTCTCACATGCCCAGAATTCCTCCTGTGAAGAGCATCAGAGAGGGAACTGGACAGATGTTTTCTTTAATCCTCACTGGTTAAGACAAATCTGTGGAATGCAGAACTTTGAGATTTTGTTTTTTAAGGTAAACAACATAAATTAACAGTGTTTCCTCTAGTCCCAAGAATTGCTTGAGATCAAATTATGTTGATCTCTAAGCAAAACTGATTTCTAAACCTTTGAGATTTTATTATAAACCTTGCCTTTATTTTATATTCTGAGAAACTACACTGTGAAGCTATTTTCCATAAGAGTCCAGATTTTCCAATCTGTACATAATGGATTTTTAAAGGGGTAAGGGTATACTATAACTAATTGCTTGGTACCTATTTGAG
The DNA here is from genome assembly GCA_004024925.1 of Scalopus aquaticus. Classification (NCBI taxonomy): domain Eukaryota; kingdom Metazoa; phylum Chordata; class Mammalia; order Eulipotyphla; family Talpidae; genus Scalopus; species Scalopus aquaticus. The sequence goes on from PVIJ01012387.1 coordinate 48,035, forward strand.
TTCTGTCTCTTAAGAGGTCCGGGTCATCTATTCTCTGCTCTGGAACAGAGCTCAGGTGCCTCAGTGGTGCAAGTCAGGCTACAGATTGACTGTTCCTTTGAGAAAGGGATGAAACTTTTCTTGGAGAGCTGAGAACCAAAGAAGGTGACAGAGACTAAAGATGGAGAAGTAGAAAGCAAGGAACTAGTCTCTTTTTATAAACCTAATATTTTGAGTGTTCAGAAGGAAGAGAATACCATATTAAGGTTGAGCCCAGAGATGAAAAGACTCTTCTAATTGTGAGACATTTGATACATGCCACATGGCTGTTTATTACTAACTGCCAAGGAGAGATGGATGTGATAAGTGCTCAGAGTCAGAGATCGCTGCAGGCCAGAGCGGCCTGGCAGGCTGCCTGACCGAGGGGACAGGACCTTGAAGGATGTGGAATGGATCCCAAGGAGCAGGGATGGAGGCAAAAGGGACAGAGGCAAGATTCCAGCTCAGTGAGAAAATCTCAGTCCTGGCATGAAGAAGTGGTAAGTGTCTGATAAATAAATATTATGAAAACCTAAAAGGATTTTTTAAAAAAGAAACATAAAAAATGGGCATATCTCATTTTATCCTTTATTGCTCTTTGCAGATAGTGTTTTTTTTTTTACAAATTGAAAGTTTGGAACAACCTGCATCCAGCAAGTCTCAGTGTCTTAACCCAGTATCAAGCACTCACTTCTCGTCTCTATGTCACATTTTGGTAATTCTCACACCATTTCAAACGATTTCATTATTATTACATCTGTTATGGTGAGCTGTGATCTTTAATGTTACTATTGCAACTATTTTGTGGGTGCCTTGAATCTCATCCGTATAAGACAGCGAACTGCGAGTCTTCTGACTGCTCCTGGTGTCTCCTGTTTTTCTCCCTCTCCTCATATCTCCCTGTTCCCTGAGACAATGATATTGAAATTAGGCCCATTAATAACTCAGTGTTCAAGGGAAAGGAAGAGTCATATTATCTTAAAATCCAAAGCTAGAAATGATGACATTTAATGAGGAAGGCATGCTGAAAGATGAGATATGCTAAAAGTTAGGCCTCTAGCATCAAACAGCCTCATTGTGAATGCAAAGGAAAAGCTCTTGAGAGAAACTAAAAGTATGACTCCAGGGAACACATGAATGATAAGAAAGTAAAACAGTCTTATTACAAAACTTGTAGGCAACTTTAGATCTGAGGCTTATAGCAGGGGAGGGGGATGGAGCAGGATGAAAACAGGAGTGAGATGAACACAAGGGACCATGGAGATAGATCGAAGGTGATGCGCTGGGATATTTATGGGGACTACACCTAAGGGGAGAAATCAAATACTATACAAAACTGAACAACAATGTAAGAAAATGAAAAATTAATAAAAGAAAAAAGAAAAAAAAACCAGTCTTATTACTGATGGGAGGAAGTTCTAGTGGTCTGGAGGGAAGATCAAACTAACCACAACATCCCCATACCAAAGCCTAACCCAGAGCAGGGCCCTAACTGAGGGTTGAGGAAGTTGCAAAAGAAAAGTTTGGAGTTTGCAGAGGTTGGTTCATAAGGTTTAAGAACAAAGCTGTCCCGTAACATAAAAGGACAAGACGAAGCAACAACTGCTGATGTAGAAGCTGCACCAGGTTATCCCGAAGATCTAGCTAAGACCGTGATGGAGGTGAAATGCCAAGAACAGATTTTCAATGCAGATGAAGAGCTTTACAGTGGAAGACTTTCATAGCCAGAGAGTCAGTGCCTGGCTTCAGAGGACAGGCTGGCTCCCTTTTCAGGGACTAACGCAGCCAGTGAGCTGAAGTTGAAGGCAGTGCTCACTTACGTGCTGAAAATCCTCGGGCTCTTAGGAATGAT
>PVIJ01012388.1:0-49907 GCA_004024925.1 Scalopus aquaticus
AGCTTCTGTACAGCAAAAGAGACATTAACCAAAACTAACAGACACCCTACCAACTGGGAAAAGATTTTTGCACACAATACATCTGATAAAGGACTAATAACAAAAATTTACAAGGAACTCACACAACTCAACAAAAACAAAGCCAATAACCCAGTCAAAAAATGGGCAGAAGAGCTCAAAAGGCACTTCTCCAAAGAAGCATAGCATATGGCCAACAGATACATGAAAAAATGCTCAACAATGCTTATAATCAAGGAAATGCAAATCAAAACCACTATGAGATACCACTTCACACCTGAGAGGAGGGCACACATTAAAAATACAGGCAACAACAAATGCTGGAAAGGATGTGGAGAAAAAGGAACTCTTCTACACTGCTGGTGGGAATGTGAACTGGTCCAACAACTATGGAAAGCTGTATGGCGATTCCTCAAACTGCTAAACATGGAGCTCCCATACGACCCAGCAATCCCACTTTTGGGAATTTACCCAAAGGACACAAAAACTCTAATCCGAAAGGATACATGCACCCGTATGTTCATTGCGGCACTATTCACAATAGGAAAGTTATGGCAGCAACCCATATGTCTAAAAATAGATGATTGGATCACGAAGATGTGGTATATATACACAATGGAATACTATTCAACATTCAAAGAAGATAAACACATGCAATTTGCAGCGACATGGATGGAATTAGAGGGAATCATACTCAGTGAAATAAGCCAGAAATAAAAAGAAAAACATCGAATAGTTTCACTTATAGCAGGAATATAGGGAAACCAAATAGGAGACACTCAGCTGGGTGTGGGGGGAGGGAGGATAAGGGTTCAAAATGGAAGAGAGGAGAATACAGGGGACCATGGAGATGGATCACGGGTGAATTGGTGGTGGGCTACCCAAGAGGAATACAAAATGTAAAAGACATAAATTACAATAAAAAATAAATTAAAAAAAATCTTCCAGTCCTTGGTTGCTATGAATAAAATTGCTAAAAATATTTGTGAACAAGATTTGTATAAACAGGTTTCCAATTATTCTGGAAAATTTATATTTGTAGGGAAACTAGTGGGTTGTATGGCAGTTGCAAGATTAATTTTTAAGCATCTACTAAACTAGTATGGCTGAAGCATATTATATTTCAACCAGTAATGTGTGAGGACTCCTGTTTTCCTTAGACAGGTCCTTCACCAGTTTTGTTACGTTTATTCCCAGCCATTTCATTTTTCGGGGATGGCTTTCTTTTTCTTCTAGCTCATTACATATAGGAAGGTGACTGAGTTTTTTTGTGTTGATTTTGTATCCAACCAGTTTGATGAACTGATTTATTGTTTCAGTTGATTTTTCCATGGGATCTTTGGAATTCTCTATGCATATTATTGTATCATCTACAAATGATGATATCTTTATTTCTTTCCCAATTTGGATTACTTTCATATCTTTCTCTTGTATAATTTATCTAGCTAGGACTTCTAATACTCTGTTGAATAGCAGTGATGAGAGTGACATACTTTTTTGTACCAGATCTTACTGGAAAGACTTTCAGTTTTTCACCATTGAGAATGATACTCTGTGAGTTTTTCATAAATGGCTTTTATTATATTCATATATATTACATTTATTCTCTGATTCAAGGATTTTCATCATAATTATTAAGTGTTTTCTTGACATCAATTATTGATATGACCATATGATCTTTATTTTTCTTTCTGTTGTTATGGTGAATTATGTTGTTTGAACCATCCTTGCATTCCTGGTATTAATCTTGGTAATGATGTATAATCCTTTTAATGCATTGTTGGATTCATTTGGCTAAGACTTTATTGAGGATCTGTGTTCATTGGGAGACTGGGCTGTAGTTTTAATTTTTTGTGTTGTTTTTGGTTTTAGCATTAGCATGATGTTAGATTCATAAAATGTGGCTGGGAGTATTCATTTCTTATCAATATTTTGAGGGTTTGAGCAGAATAGGTACTAATTCATCCTTGAAGATTTGGTATGACTTGTTGGTGAAGCCATCTGGCCCTAGACTTGTTTTTTGGGGAGAGTTTTGCCTACTGTTTCAATTTCCTGGCTTGTGATTGGTTTGTTCTAGTGTTCTATTGCCTATTTGGTCTTGATAATTCTTAGAATCTGCCCATCTAATTTAGGTTGTTGAAATTGCTTGCATATAAATGTTCATAGAAATCTCATATTATCTTCTGAATTTCTTCAGTGTTGCAACTTTTTCCTCTTTCATTTATGATCCTACTTACTTGAATTTTCTCCCTTTTTCTTTCTTATTTGTTTAGCTAAAGGTTTGCCTATTTGGTATACTTTTTAAAAGAACCAACTTTTGGTTTCATAGATATTTTGGACTTTTCGATTTATCTTTTATTTATATCTGCTCTAAGTTTTATTATTTATCTCCTGCTTTTGGATATTTTACTGCTCTTCTTATTCTAGCTCCTTGAAATGTAAGACAACATTGTTTATTTGGGCTTTTTCTTGTTTCTTGATGTGTTCCTCTTAACATTGCTTTTGCTATGTCCCATGCATTTTGGAGAGTTGTGTCCTCATTGTCACTTGTCTCAACATGTTTTTTGATTTCTTCTTTCACTTTCTCAATGACCTAGTGGTCTTTCAGTAGCATATTGTTCAGTCCATGTATTAGAGGTTTTTCTGCTTTCTTTTTGTAGTTGATCTAGTTTTATACAATATGTCTGAGAAGATACTTGTTATAATTTCAATCTTCGTGAATTTGTTGAATTTTTTGTGACTCAATATGTGATAAATTCTGGAGAACAACCCTATGCACCTGAAAAAAATATATATTCTATTATGTGGTGGAGAGGTGCAGGGTCCTATAGATGTCTATTAGATCCATATGGTCTAATTCTTTCTTTGAGATATGTTTCCATGCACACCTATGTTTATTGCAGAACTATTTACAATAGCTAAAACATGAAAACAACCCAAATGCCCCAAAATTGATGACTGGATCAAGAAAATGTGGTACATGTATATAAAGGAGTACTATTCAACAATCAAAAATGATAAACTAATGCAATTTTCAGCAACATGGATGGAGCTAAAGGGATCATGCTCAGTGAAATAAGCCAGAAGGGAAAAGAAAAATATCAAATGGTATCACTTATAGGAGGACTGTAAGAGAGCCAAACAAGAACCCAGAAGGAGAAAATAGCACACAAAACATGAACAAAAACAAAACTAGGCAACCACAAATAAGAGACATTCTACAGGGGACGGGGAGGAAGAAAAACCAAAATAGAGGAGAAAAGAGCACAAGGGAATATGGTGATGGTTCATGGATGAATTGGTGGTGGGAAACCTATGGGGGATACACAATAATGTAAAGGATATAAATTAAATGGGAAAAAAGATATTATGTTACCATTCATTTTGTTTTTTGTCTCATGGATTTGTCCATTGGTGATAGTAAGGCGTTGAAGTCTCCTGCAACAAATAAGTTGTTCAAGTTTTTGCTTTCTGAATTGATTTTAGTTTCCTAATATATTTGGGCACTCCTTAGTTTGGTGTATATGTGTTGATGAGTGTTATGTCCTCTTGATGTATTGTTCTCTTAATCACTATGTAGTGTCCATCCTTGGACACTTATTCTTACCTTATTTAACTAGGAATTTGTTTTTGTGATTTAAGTGTAACTGTCTCTGCCTTCCTTTGGGTCCCATTCATTTGTACAATTGGTTTCTGAACCTTTACCTTGAGCCTATGTTTATCTTTGGAAGTCAGGTGTGTCTCCTAGGGGTAGAGAGGGTTGGATTCTGTTTATTTATTAATTTTTTTATTATTTATTTATTTTTAAATTGTTATTTATAACTTTTACATTTTGCATTCCCCTTGGGTAACCCACCACCAATTCACCCCTGACCCATCTCCGTGGTCCCTTGTGTCCTTTTCTACTCCATTTTGTGCCCTTATCTTCCCCCTCCCTTGCTGAATGTCTCTCTCTTATTTGGTTTCCCTATATTCCTGTTACAAGTGAAACCATTTGATATTTCTCTCTTTCTTTCTGGCTTATTTTGCTGAGCATGACCCCTTCTAGTTCCATCCATGTCGCTGCAAATTACATGTGTTTATCTTTTTTGAATGCTGAATAGTATTCCATTGTGTATATGTACCAGGATTCTGTTTCTTAATCCAACTAGATACTCTGTATCTTTTAACTGGTGAGTTTAGTCTATCAACATTTAGAATGATTTTTGATATATAAGAGTATATTGCTGCCATTATATCTTTAGTTTTGTGGTTGCATCCAGTTCCCTTTTTCAGTTCTTTTTATATGTTTCTCTATTTAGTTTCAGTACTAGAGTTCCTTTCAATATTTCTTGATGGGAGGTTATCTAATTTTTGCAAATTCCTTAGTTTTTCTTTATCTGAGAAAACATTTATTTGTCCTTCATATCTAAAGAAGAACTTTGCAAGATATCATTTTCTTGGTTGGCAGTTTTTAATATTTAAAATTTTTAGTCACATCTTGTGGTACATATACACAGAATACTATTCAGCAATCAAAAAAGATAAACTCATACAATTTGCAGCAACATGGATGAAACTAGAAGGGATCATGCTCAGTGAAATAAGCCAGACTAAAAAAGAAAAATATTGAGTGGTTTCATTCATAGGAGGAATATAGGGGAATCTAATAAGAGATCAAGAGGAGAAAATAACAACAACAATAACAACAAAACAAAAACAAAAACTAGCAGGCAACCATAAATAGCAGACATTCCTCAAGGGAGAGTTCAAAACAGGGGAGAAAAGAGCACAGGTACTATGGTGATGGTTCACTGATGAATTGGTGGTGGGTAACCTATGGGGAATACACAAATATAAAAGATAAAAAAAAAATTTCAGTTGCTTCTTTCCATTTACTCTATAGTTTCTTCTGAGAAATCCAATGTTATTTTTATATTGCCTCTCCTCATGGTGTCAGGTAATTAATGACATGTTTCTTTGTTCTTTTTTAATTAATTTATCTTTTTCTTCTTTCATCTTACTTGTTTGTAAATTTATATCAAGTTTGTTGATTCACTCTTCCATTTGGTTTATTCTGCTCTATTGCTTTCTATAGTATTTTTCAATTGCTTTTTTGATCTTTTTCTCTATGCAGCTCTTTTATTTCCTTCTTTAGATTATCATCTTTGATCTTCTTTTAATTGATTTTGTTTCTCAGGATATATTTGATTTTCTTGTATATCCTTGACGTGCTTTTCTTAGTCTTCTCTGAATTACTCAAATTTCTTTGACGGCAAACTTAAATTTTGTGTTTAATTGGAGAAATAGTTCTTCCAAACTTTGTGATTGGGTTTTGAGATATCTCCTCTCATTCTGTGGTGTTGTCATATTCTGTTTCCCCATTGCTTTCATGACCTCACAGCTATGGGTTTGACCTTTGCTGGGCATGTTTCCACCCTTACCACACTGACTGGTGTTGATCACTGGAGGCTGGCTGGGGTTAGCTGGTGCTGTCAGGCATGGCCCATCATGCCCAGATTGTTGCCTTTGCTAGTTCCTAAGTACTCATGGGTGTGCCTATGATAAGAGACACTTCCCAGAGAACAGTTGAGGGTCACTGGTGTCAGGGAGGGCCCTGCAAGGCCCTGACTAGGATGTGAGTCAGTTCCTGAGGTGCTGTGGGTGTGCCTGGGGTCAGAGTTGCTTCCAAGAGAGTATCTGGGGGGGGTGCTGGTGTATGGTGGGGCTCTGCAAGATCCTAACATAACCTTTTTATGTACAAACAACAAACAAGAATGAAAAAAAAAATTGAAAATAACTTCATTTATAATTTATTTAAAAAGAGCTAGAAACCTCAAAATCAAACTAATTCAGGAGGTAAAATACCTCAATATCAAAAATTCCAAGATGTTACTAATGGACTTAGATAACAACATAATGATATAGGGTATATCCCATACTTATGAATGGGGAGAATCAATATAATCAAAATGACTGTCCTGCCTAAAGTGATATATAAATTTAATGTAAACCTCATCAAAACACCAACAATATTTTTCAAAGAACTTGAACAAAATATTGAAATTTATGTGAAACTACAAAAAGCCTTAGATTGCAAAAGCAAATGTGAGAAAAGATACCTCAGAGATGAAACTTATATGGAACCACAAAAAACTAAATATACCTAAAGCTCTCCTTACTAAAAAGAAAGAAAATGGAGGGATTACATGCCCTGATTTTAAACTATACTACAAAACCATAGTAATCAAAACAGCATGGTACCGGAACAAAAACAGACACATAGACCAACAGAATCAAATAGAAAACCCAGAAATAAATCCACATATCTATGGACAACTAATCTTTGACAAAGGTACAAGGAATATGGAATGGAACAAGGTCAGTTTATTCAATAAATGGTACTGGGAAAACTGGACTGCTACTTGCAAAAATATGAAGCTAGACTACTACCTCACACCATGCACAAAAACTAACTCAAAATGGATAAAAAACCTGAATGTAAGACCTGAAACCATAAAATATATGGAAGAAAACATATGCAAAACACTACATGACCTACATCTCAGTAAAATCTTTAAAGACACATCCCCCAGAGTGAAGATAGTGAAAGAAAATATAAACAGCTGGGATTACATCAAACTAAAAAGCTTCTGTACAGCAAAAGAGATATTAAACAAAACAAATAGACACCCTACTGGAGAAAATCTTTGCACACAATACAATCGATAAGGAACCCATCACAAAAATCTACAAAGAGTTCACATGACTCAACAAAAACAAAGCAAAAAATCCAGTCAAAAAATGGGCAGACGAGCTAAAAAGACACTTCTCCAAAGAGGGAATGCAAATGGCCAACAAGTGTATGAAAAAATGTTCAACATCACTATAATCAGGGAAATGCAAATCAAAACCACAATGAGATACCACCTCATGCCATTGAGAATGTTACACATTTAAAAAACAGGCAACAACAAATGTTGGTGAGGATGTGGAGAAAAAGGAACTCTCCTACACTGCTGGTGGGAATGCAAACTGGTCCAACCACTGTGGAAAACTGTATGGCAGTTCCTCAAACTGCTAAAAATGGAGCTTCCATATGATCCAATAATACCACTTCTGGGAATCTACTCAAAGGACACAAAAACATTAATCCAAAAAGATACCTGCTCCCCTATGTTTATTGCAGCACTATTTATAGTAGGTAAGATTTGGAAACAACTCGACTTCCCCAAAATAGATTACTAGATCAAGAAGATGTGGTCCATACACACAATGGAATACTATTCAGCAATAAAAAAGATAAACACATGCAATTCACAGCAACATGGATGGAGCTAGAAGGAATTATGCTCAGTGAAATAAGCCAGAAAGAAAGAGAAAAATATCAAATGTTTTCACTTGTAACAGGAATACAAGGGAACCAAATAAGAGAGAGACATTCAGCAAGGGAGAGGGAGGATAAGGGCTCAAAATGGGGGAGAAAAGAGCACAAGGGACTATGGTGATTCTTCATAGGTGAATCGGTGGTGGGTAACCTATGGGCAATACACAATAATCTAAAAGATATAAATAATAATGATGAAAAAAGAATTTTCAGAAAAAATACAGATAGCAAGTGAAAGACTTGAGGCTGGAATTCAGGTCTCTGACTTTGTGCTATTCCTACATGGACAACTTTCTATTATTCTATGTCTTGCTTTCTTGGATGCTAAGTAGTCAATTCATTTAGTAATCGATAATGATTTTCTCTAAAAGTAAACAAGGTCAACTTGCTACCAAAGAAATATGATTAAGTGCATCTGATGGATTCCTACTGAAAATAGAAAAAATAAAATTGCTTTTATTTTTATTTTTTAAAGACCAAACACCTTCTTGTCTACCCCTCCACACTTCTTCCCAACCTCTCACCTATTTGTTTCCATCAACCTCTTTAGGGTTTTCAATGTCCACTAGTTTGTCTATTTAAACCACCACCATTCCTATTACTTTTGTGACTCTTTCTCACCTATGTTACCTCTTAATCTAAGAAATCCAATTTTATTTGTTAATTTTATAAAGATTTTGCATGTAAATGTCCAATACTTGTCTTTACCATTCTGACTTGCTTTATTACACATAATTCCCTTGAATTCCTAACATTTTGCTGTAAATGGCAATTTTTATATTTTCTTAGGGTGAGTAATATTTCTTTGTGTGTCCATACAATATCTTCTTGATCTCCTCTATTATGACTACTTACCTTGATTCCATTTTCTAGCTATTGTAAGTAATGCAACAATAAACATTAAAGAGCATTCACTTCTTTAAATTAGTGATTTCATGTTCTTCTGATAAATGCCTAAGAGTGCGATTGCTGGGTCATGTAATATTTCCATTTTTTGTTTTGAAAGGAAATCAAGATTTCTTCCAAAATGGCTGCATATGTTTACATGCCCACAAACAGTGTAATATGGTTTCTCTTTCTCCACATATTCTCCCGTACTTTTCAAAAGTGTTTCTGTTAATATAGACCATTCTTACATGTGTCGGATGATATTTTATGATGATTTTAACATACATCTCCCTTATTGTAAGTGATGATGAACATATTCTATATGTCATTTACCTTCTGGAGATCCTTTATAGTGAATTGCCTGTTCATAACGGCCATCAATTTATGAATTGGTTGTTTATTTTATAAATTGTAGAATTGTAGAAGTTTTTTCTATATCTTGGGTATTAACTTGTTGGTTGTGTAATGTGTGAATATCTTTTCTTCAGTGTCAGGATGTCTTTTTATTCTACTTTTGTTTTATTTTGCTGTATACAGCCTTTTTAGTTTGAGGTAGTCCTAATTGTTAGTTTTGGCTTTATTTCCCTTGCCATAGGGGTCAAGTCTCAACCAAACAGATTTTAAAAAAACCAACAAAACAACTTCATTATTGATTTCATGAAACATGTCACCACACTTAACCATACTTTTTTCTATATATTTTATTGTTGCTGTCCTATATCTTGTCTTTAATCCATTTTGAATTTATTTTTGTGAGTGGAGTGATCCAACATCATTCTTTAACATTCAATCGTCCAGTTTTCCCAGCATCATTTGTTAAGGAGACTCTCCTTTTCTCCTTGTATGGTTCTAGTTCCTTTGTCATGAGTTAAATATTGATATACCTATGGATTTATTTTTTGGCTTCCAATTGTGTTTCATTGATCCACATATCTATTTTTATGCCAATATAACAATGTGTTGTTACTGTTGCTTTATAATATATTTTAGTCAGCTAACATGTTGCTGTTTTCTCTCCTCCCCCTACAGGGTTGATTTTGCTATTTGAGGCTCTTTACAAAAAACAAATTCTTAATTGTGGACTATTACTTCTTTCTATTCTCACAGGCCATTTCCCATTCTTTGAATTGTTAAAATCATTACTGCCTCGGGACACATATACTTGGAAAATGTTTTTGTCTGACTCTGATCTTCATGTGGCTGACTCCTTAATAATTCAGTTCTTGACTTCAGTGCTTCCTACCTAAAAAAAGCATTGTCATTGGGTCAATTTTATAATTTTGATTAATTTCTTTGTAGCATTTATTTTGTGGAAGGAATGTATTAAGTTAGTTTTTAACAGCTACACTTTCTTTACAAGTGATAATCATTTTATCTGCTGGAGTTGGTTCCATTTTAAGTAACCACACTGTTCTGGAATGGCACTGGAATCAACTCAAGGAAAACTTCCAAATCAGGGACTGAGGTTGATTCTTGGCTAGAACTTGAGAATCTTTTCAGAAATTACCTTCCCACATTGACAAGAAGAAGAAAACAAAAATAAAAGTAAACCTTGTTCATGGTGAGTTTCATTTCACCATACCTTTTCTGAGAATGATGTTGCTGCTATTTTTGAGAAAGGTGGTGGTGCTGTTTTCAGGGCAACTAGTATTCTGTGTGTAATTTTTATAAAAATTATTTAAATATTGTGAAAATGGTTGATTTCAAAAGACAATTTATTTCTTCTGAGAACTGGTTTTCAAATTTTCACATACCTCAGAACAACTGAACATCTTATTAAAACAGATTTCTGGGCGCAATATCTAAAGTTTTTGACTTAGCTTTTCATCTGTGTCTCTCTAAAGAATTCTTAGGTGAGAGAACCATTGACTTAGAGCATTTCACAACATTTGATGATCAATTGCCTTGTAGTTTAAGGAGGAAACATTTCTAAAGTCACACAAGTTACTGTAGAATAAGACTAAATTAAATTAAAAAGATAGCACCAAATTAAAAGGGATTGAAAGTAAAGCTAGCCATAAGCATGTTTGGTTTTAGGTTGAGCAAAAGAAGATACTGTATAAGAAAAATTTTATTAGGTTTGCTACCTAGGCAATAGAAAAAAAGTTCTTAAAATAAGGATTTTTATTAGAAAGAGTACTAAAAAATACACCCCCGGTTGATATTTGGGTGGCAGGTAGAATGCATTGATTATACTTTAATCAAAGTATATAATTTTTTCTGTTGGCACCTGCATATAATAAGCATATATAGTTCTTCACCATAGTCAATTGGGCCACATTCTTTCGTTGCTTCCCACCCTCCCTCTCTGGTAGTTTCAATTCTTTAGTCAGAAATCTAGGATTTGTTTTGATTTCATTTGTATGGTTTTTTGTTGTTGTTGTCTTTCTCTATAGTTCAAATATGAGTGAAATCATCTGGCATTTGTATTTGTCCTTCTGATATAATCCACATTGCTCAGTCCTTTCCAGTTCCATGCACACTGTTGCATCTGGCAATATTTCACTTCTTTCTATATTTGAGTAGCATTTAATTGTGTATATATACCATTTCTTCTTAATTGCCTCATCTATCATTGTGAACTTGGGTTGTTTCCATAACGAGATTATTTCAAATAGTGATGCAATGAACAGAGGAATGCATATTTCCCTTCAAATTTGTATTTTTCAGATAGCTATCTAGAAGTGAAATTGCTGGGTCATATGATAGATCTATTTTTTATTTTGAGTAATCACTATATGGTTTTCTGATAGTCTACACTCACAAGAAAATGTGAGAAGGTATTTTTTCATCATATCCTCAAAACAAGTGCTGTTTCTGTTCTTTTTTATATGTGATGTTTTCACAGGTAGAAGGTGATATCTCATTGTAGTTTTGATTTGCATTTCCTTGATGATAAATGATGATGAGAATTTTTTTATGTGCTCACTAGACAACTGTATGTCTACTCTTGAAAATTGTCTATTTAGTTTTTCTGATCATTTTTTATTGTGTTATATTTTTTCAGCTGTATGAATTCTTTGTAGATCTTGGATATAAAATCTATGTCAGATGTATGTATGATGTGTAAAAAAGTTTATAAATATTTAGAAGGGTCTATCCATTTTAATGTTTGTTTCTTCTGGAAATTTTTAATTTGATGCTGCTCCATTTTTTTGTTTTTGCTGTTTCTTTCTCTTAGTGTTGGGGTGGATTTGCCAAAGACATCCCTTAAGTCAATGTCTTGGTGTGTTTTGCTTTTTTTCTTCTATAAAATTTATGGTTTCAGGTCTTATATCCATGCCTTTAATCCATATTTAGTTATTTTGTGTGTGTGGTATGAAGCTGTGGTCCAGTTTCATTCTTTTGCACATGCATGTTTCATTTTCTCAGCATTATTTATTGAAGACTTTACTTTTTCCAGTGAATAGTCTTGGTTCCTTTATCAGAGATTAACTGTTCATATTAAGTGTGTGTGTATTTCTGGACTTTCAGTTCTATTCCATTGATATGTGTGACTCATTACTCTAGTGTCATACTGTCTGGATTTCTCTAGTCTTGTGTTATCAATGTAAGTTAGGAGTGTGATACATCCATCTTTTTTTTTTTTAAGAATTGTTTGCGAGCTTGGGGTCTTTGAAAACACTGGTCAAAAAATTTTTACAAAACTCATGTTACTGAAATAAAATTAGTCATTTCCTATCAATTTGTATGTGCACAACAGGAATATGATAGTCAAATTCTAATTTTGGCTCTAGGTTTTTTGTAATCTGCAATAAATTGACGTTTACATCATGAAATGCATGCCAATAGTAATAAGCCTACGGTTGAGATCTGTAAAAAAAATCAAGTCATAGACTACGTCTTAGATTTCTTGTATAGCTGTTCAGGAGCATCTCTGGGGAGCATCCAGCAGTAGTCAGCCAGCATTGTAGTGGACATTTTTTCCTGGTATCTTTGTTCCACTGATGCGATATCTTGATGAAAACGTTAGCCATGTTCATCACTAACCATACCACAGTTTTCAGGGAAGAAATTCAGATGGGGATGAAGAAAGTGGATCTTTAGAGACATATTGCAGCCATGTTTCTGATACTGCATCAGCATGTCTTCTACTAGTTCCTTGTAGTTTTCTGCCCTAACATTCCCAAGAAAGTTTATAGACACTAGGCAAAAAGCAGTCCATGCTTCTTTTGCATCACCCTGTAGCAAGTTGTTGAACCGGTCATCTTTAAAGAGCTCTTTTTTTTTTAATTTTTTTTTTTAAGAGCTCTTGAATCTGAGGACCCACAAAAACTCCCTCTTTAATCTTTGCTTTGCTGAATCGATGAAACTTTTCATGCAGGTATTGGAAAGCTGGTGAGGTCTGGTCCATGGTTTTCACGAAATTCTTCATCAAACCTAGTTTGATGTGAAGGGGTGGTAGCAGGGCTTTGTGAGCCTTGACCAGAGCTGAGTGCTGGATATTCTTCTCTCCAACTGCTACATTGTGTCTGTGAGTCGATTCCTTCCTCAAGTAGTGCAATTCACTTGCTAGGCTATCCCACTCACACAAGAAACACATGTATTTTGTATATCCCTGCTGCAGTCCCATTAAAAGGGCAACTAGCTTCAAATCACCATGGATGTGCCAGCTGTACTTGTTATACTCAATGGAATATAAGTAGCTGCTTTAAGTTATTGTATGTCTCTTTCTTGCAGTCAGCATGCGCTACTGGTATAGATGGGAGAAGGTTTCCATTGTGCAAAAGCACAGCCTTAGGACTCAGTTTCGAAGAGTCTAGAAATAGTCTCCATTCTTGTGGGTCATGAGTGATTTTTAAGGCATTCATGAGGCCCTCAGTATCGGAACAGGATACCAGAGTACTTTCCTTTCTGAAGAAAGGCTCCAACTGCTGGTGGTGCTTTTGGTAGAAAGTAATTGTGACATCTTCTAGACGATTCCATTGTTGGACTCTTGATCCTAGCACTTCTGCCTTGTTCTTGGATAAGTCCAAATCACGAACCAGGTCATTTTGTTCTCCCTGTCTGTGTGGTCTGTGTGGGGTTGATGATGCACCACAGTGAAATCTGGATCACTGCATGCTGATAGAACAGGAGAAGAACAGGTCAGCTCACCCTTGTCCTCATCAGATGAATCAAGAGAATATTCTGCTGGAGGTTCTGGAATAGGAAGTCCCTCACCATGTGGAACTGGTATCCATGCAGACGGAATGTTTGGGTAGACTCTTCTTGACTTCTTTTGCTTTGTTATTCCACCGGAAAGAGGAGGAACCAAGCAGAAGTAACAGTCTTGTATGTGGTTGCTTGGCTCTGTCCTCACGATGGCGACTGCAGCATTGATGTTTTTTTTGCCATTTAACCACTGTGAAAGCTGTGTTGTACATGGAGCACAGCATGTATGTGGGGCCCAAGGCTTGTTTTGGTCACCAACCTTGCATCCCAAGTCAAGATGATAAGCCTTCTTCACTTGAGAAGTGATACTTTTCTTCTGGTTGGCAAATGTCACTTCCCCACAAATAGAGCAGAAATTGTCCATGCTATTAACACACTTTCGAGGCATTACTGTCCTGTATTGTGCCCAAAAGGATAAAATAATAGCAGTTCTATGAAACAGTAGCTGAAACTGTCTTGCACAAAGTCTGAAATCTTTTCAGCGCTCAACCTTTCCAACAGGGCTTTATAGAGTGCACTGCTGACGTCAGCTTACTTCAGCAGCTGCTTGGTGGTAGTATTGCATTGCATCAGAAAATGATGCAATCAACTCTGGATGGTGTGTGCATGACGGTATTATGCAAAGCGATGCAATATTACATCATTCTAAGCTGATTTAGGATGTTGTTGTAGTCCTACTGGATAATTTTACATGGTGAAACATATGAAATGAATTATATGAAATATATTCAAAAGGAGAGCTAATACATTCAAAAGGAGAGCTAATATATTCAAAAGGAGAGCTCTCTCTTTTATACTCTCTGTCTTCATTTTTATCTCCCAGTTCTAACCAGCTAGAAGTGACTCCACATTGTCACTTTCTCAGAAGGGCATCTGTCAGCACTTTTCCACTTTTCCTCTACTACCTGATCCTACCGGCCTGGTAGTACATTGTGTACTTTGAGACCTCTCGGCTTCCCAGTCAGGGGTCAGGTTTATATTCTTGTTCAGCATACCAAAATACTACAGATTAGGGCCTTTTAAAGTCAGTACCGATCTCAATGTTGACCAGTGTAATCCAAGAGTTTTTGTTTTGTTTTGTTTCTTTATCTTTCACACTGAGTGCAGTCATAGTGTATGTGTTTCTTCATCTGGCTTACTTCACTTAGCTACTGCACTCCAGGTCATTTCGTGTTGTTACAAATGGTAAGATTTCTTTCTTTTCTTTTCTTTTCCTTGGAGTGGAATTCTATTGTTGACCAGTCATATCAAGAGAAATAGTTTCTAGAAAAAGACCTCAACTGATTCTAATTGGTGGAACTTTTGGTGTGAGAATTTCCTCCAAAGAACTGAATAGACAGTGGAGATGAACATGGTTTTTGATGAGTATTCTTTAAACTAATACTGGTCCTTATTTTACATTTTGTTTTTATTTTTTATGATTTATTTTTTATTTATTTATGCATACAAGAATTGGGGTGTAGGCAAGAGGTGTGGGGGATGAGAGGACTCACCAGAGACAGAGTGGGGAGCAGAACAGGGGGATCTACTGAAACACACTGCTGAGGGGAGCAGCAGATGATGCAGGAGAGGTCTGCCGGTCCATGCGGGAAGCTCCCTGGCCGGGGATCAAACTCGAGCTGCAGTGGCTGCTGATAGCCTCATAGTGCTGAGACTTAACCTCTTGCATCATAAGGGAAGCCCACATTTTGTTGTGATTTAAATTTAACTTTTAAATTTAAAGCCTGAATGCAAAGTTTTCTTTGAATGATCAGGATCTGCAGCAATGTTGCATTTTTTTAAAGATTTATTTTTATTTTTGCATACAAGCTGAGGTACAGGCCAGAAGTGTGGGGTGGTGAGATGGTTCACCAGCGACAGAGTGGGGAGCAGAACAGGCAGATCGGCGGAAATACACTGCTGAGGGGAGCAGCGGGCGAGGCAGGAGAGGTCTGCTGCACCATGTGGGACTCTCCCTGGCCGGGCATCGAACTCGCTTCGCTGCTGCTGACAGCGCCACAGGACAGCGATTAACCGCTGCACCACCAGGGAGGCCCAACGTTGCTTTTTTTTGGTAAGCAGCATTAATTTGTGTTTGCATTTTCTCTTCCGTTGATACCAATGTAGCAGACAAAAATTTTTAGTAATTGTTACTACTCATGGCAATGGGTCTATTTTGGCACAATTTCAATAGCAAATTGTCTCTGCTTAAACTTCAGAATTGGAAGCATGTTTCATTATGTGGCTTTGATTGAAATTCTTCCTGAGCCAAGAAGAGGAGAATCTGCTGCTTGTTTTTTTGGGTTCCAGAAACTTCCAATGAAGGTGGGGAAGCTGGTGAGCGTTTGTAGGACTGAAAACCCAAGAGAAAAAAAAAAATCCTGGTACCTTCTAAAGAGGAACCCAGGTAGAATCTGGTAAGACTGGAGCCTTGCTCCTGAAGCCTGCCTGGACCGGATGTCAAGAGCTCTCTCTGATCCCTGTGGAGTGTTCCATCAGAGCTTACAAAAGATGCTGTTTGTTATTCTGCCCTGTGACTTTATGCAACAATAGGTAAATGAACTGAAAGTATATTTAGTTTACTGGTATTTTTGCTATACTGTTGTCTAAAATTGGGATCAAGGTGGAGAGAATTTGATGTTAAATAAGTTGAGCCAGTTTTAAGATTTTTCTTGGGTGATAAAATGTTTGCTGTTCTGTTTTGACTAATGCTTCCAGATGTATTTTTCTTTATTTGGGCTTGGACTGATGGGCTGCTGTTGGGATTGATAACGGGGCCTGACAGCAAGGGACCAGCAGGACGAATAACGGCAGAGAAGCGCGGAGTGCTGGAAGGCTGGTGTCAGGGGCAGCATGCAGAGGGGGGCGGTGTTTATTTCTGCTCTCTCTTTTATACTCTCTGTCCTCATTTTTATCTCCCAGTTCTAACCAGCTAGAAGTGACTCCACATTGTCACTTTCTCAGAAGGGCATCTGTCAGCACTTTTCCTCTGAACCTCCCCGATCCTACCGGCCTGGTAGTACATTGTGTACTTTGAGACCTCTCGGCTTCCCAGTCAGGGGTCTGAGATAAATGCAGCAGTTATTCCTCCTCTTTTCAGTGCCTCCTGTGGTTGCTGCTCTTCTCCTGCAGGGGCTTACCAGCAAGGAGGACTATTGCTGCACTGGGCAATGCCTCGCGACTGACTGCTGTTACTGCGGCACGCTGGGTCCCTGAACAAAACTGTCTTCTGTGGCTGCACCCTGAGGTCTGTACCCCCTTAGATATGGTGGAGTATGTTTTAAAAGGGGGAATTGCAGAAGGGTGGTCTCCAGGAAGAGGTTCCAGGTTCCGTGCCCCACCTAAGGGAGAGTGGACCTGAGCAGGGACAAGAAGAAGCTAGAGAGGAGATGGGAAGGAAGGAAGATGGAGCAGAGACCTGGAGGAGGCAATGGCAGAGACATGTGAAGAAGCTGCACTTGCTTCCTGGTCCTGGACTGGTTGAAACAGACATGGGTGAGAGGCCTGTGGGGAGGTTGAAAATGGCAGTGTTTATCTTGATTTTGATTTTGCTCTTTTCCTGCCAGACTTTTCTGGTAGTTTCTGACCCTTTTCTACCCCACAGGAGGTTCCTTAGACTTGTGGCAGGATTTCAGGCCTCAGTGGCCTTGATTTGGGCCAACACTGTTTGGCTGGACATTTGCCCAGGAGCTGGACAAGTAACTTGGGGTGCTTGATTTGGAAACTTTATTCTTTCTTGCACACTAATTGTATTAAAGTTCCTTTCCATTAAAGGTCTTACACAGCAGAGGCCTCCCCGGTGACACAAGGGGTTAAGTCTCAGCACTATGAAGCTATCAGTAGTCACTGCAGTAGGAGTTGGATCCCCAGTCAAGGAGCTGACCCACAAGGCACAGCAGACCTCTCCTACCTCGCCTGCTGCTCCCCTCAGCAGTGTATTTCAGTGGATCCACCTGTTCTGCTCCCCCACTGTTCCAGGTGAATCCTCTCACCCCTCTGGCCTACACACTAGCTCTTATATGCATAAATAAATGCATCTTCAAAAAAAAAACCTCTTACACACTAGAGGCTGTTTTGTCTTGATTTCGCAGGTGGCAGAACAAGGGGTGTTTTGGGGTGCCCCCCTCCTTACCCTGTAACAACGTGTATTGTGGGTTGCCTACAAACTTGATCTTCCTTACCCAAGTTTGCTTTCCCCTAATACTGAACGCCATCCACATTTTCCCTCAACCAATAAAAGGAAACAGAGTTTGAGGAGAAGAAAAGTAGTTTAATTTGTTGACAAACTGAGGACAGTCGACTCCTGTCTGAAAGACGGCCGTCCTGCTCTTTGGCAGAGGGCAGGGGTATTTAAAACAAGGAATAAAAATAAGGGGAGATGGCGGGGTAGGCATGTCCTTTTGATGCAGGCCAAGGTTGCACCAGCTCTGCTTTCTTAACCCCTGGTGTTTAATTTCCATATTGTCTTCTCAGCAATGTTCTTTCTTTTCCTTGGATACGAAAGACACACTTGTTAAACAAACTTGTTCAATGCAAGAGATAGGGATGCTTGTCTCGTGTGGCAGGAAGAGACACCTGGCTTGTTGTCCCTGTATCAATGATGTTTGAGAGACTCTTTATAGAAACAATTCTCCAAATACCTTGAAGGATTGCCCACAGGTGCTCAGAAGTCCTGCTTCACTGAAGTTCTAATATCTCAATTTATTTCTCTTTTGTATGGGTAGTCCCCAAATCTATCACCTTTGATTAGATCTCAATACTCGTTGATTTGACTTCAACAGATGCTCTATGGAGTGCTCATGCATAAGCTGAATTTTCATTGCAGAAGAAGCTTCCTGGGGGATGGGACTGGCAAGCAGAGGAGCCTCTAATCACGAAGTCACTTGCTCTCTGGGATTTACTCCCAGAGGTGGGGATGGCTGCACTGCAATTCCCAGCGCTGCTGGCATCAAAGACGTGTATATAATGTCTGTTTGTCAGAAATCCCACCCACCGCAGGAAGTAACAATTTCCACTGTAAGGACATTCTCCATTGACTGACTTTCCTCTTCCCTGAGAGCAGATGTGGTGAAGACTTGGATGGTGGGTACAGTTCAGTTCCACCACTTTTGTCTGTCTAAAGACCAGAATTTTACCCTTCATAGATCTATACCTTAGCACAAATGTCAACACTTTGGAAAAAATAAGTAATGTCTTGCTATTAGAGTGAAATTGTTTTGACTTCACAGATTCTCCTGAAGGATTTTGGAGAAGGCCAGGTTTCTGGGCCTCCTTGCAAGTGTACATCACAGCAGGGGTGAGGGCGGCCCAGGTGTCCGGGTCCCTGTGTCCCTCCGTGGTTCCCATGGGGCTTGCATGGAGAAGATGAAATATTCCTCCACAAAGAAGAATGACCTAGGTTTCCTATTACTGAGCCAATTTGAAACACATTTCAAAAAAAAAAAAAAGATATAGCAATCAAAAGAGACAAAGAAATTCTGAAAGGCAAAAGAGAGAGCTGTACACAGGAAAGAACATCGAACCACTTTGCTCCTTGTGTAAAAGGCCCACTCCTGGGCTTGGTGCTCCCAAATCTTCCTGAGAGTGGCATGAGGGGGAGAGAATCTTGAGCCCCCTTTTCCGAAGTGACATAGCACGTAAGTTATATTCCACACATTTCTTAATTTAAGGAAGTCCAAGGTCCAGTATCAGTCAATGCTGCTACTGTTCTGGCTCAGAGGTCATCAGTAAAGTGTCCTTTACTCTACACTACAGCTCACAGGGAAAGACAGGTGAAAGTTCTAATTCTTTCCTTTTAATTTCCACCATTCCTGGTAGTTAGGTTTTTCTCCAGTTACAGTAGTGGTGTCCAATGTGTATGTGTGTTTTGTTTTTTAAGGATCATTTTGAATGTCAAGATTTTTATACAGTGAATGTTTTGAACAGATTCCATTCATTATTCCTTTTAATATCCAAATAACCTCATCTTCGGAGTAACTTCTTTTGTCTTTTGGGCATGCATTATTTCTTGTCTCTTCTAGCATCTTTACTTTTACTTTTCAGCATGATAAAAAAAAATTCCAGCATCATTAGAATGTGTTTCATCTCCTTTAATTAGTTATAATAATTACTGTTTCTTTTCAGTAGGAATGGTTTTAAAGATCAAAATCTAAATCAATGGTGTATGAACTCAATTGCAATCAATGGGCTGTCTTTTCTCTTCAGCCTTTTCAGTGGAAAAACCTGGACAACAAGTAATTTTAAATAAAAATTCAAATACTTCCTATTCAGATATTATAGATTATTTTTATGTTTACTTACATTTAAAATTTTTTACTTGTGACTTCTTTGTCAAAATTTACTTTCAATCATTATTAACATAAGTATTTACTTTCAATTTCTTATAATAGGCATTAAAGAAATTCAGTATAATAATAATCAAATTTAAAATATTTTTGCTTCTTTATGTCTCCTTACCCTATGTTTGCTAGAAATATAGTCAAAATACTGTTTTAAAATAATTGAAAAAAATTCATTCTCAGTGTCTTATTAGCATAAAATTACCTTCTACAAATTTATTTTAACTTTCACTTTCTTTTTTATTGCAAGGATTTTTTAAATCACCTTTATAAAGTATGTAGTACACTTACAGGTTTTTCAAAGACATTGAGCCCCCTGCCTGTGAGTCTCATGCTGTTCCCCAGCTCCCCTGAATGTGCCCAGCCCACGGCCCAAATCCAGAACCTCGCCCCTCTCCTGGTATTGTCCTCCTCACCATGGTTACCGGGTGGCTGCCCTTGGGGTGGATAGCCTCAGTCCTCAGCTGCGTGAATTCTACTGGAATCATCCTAACGTTTACGAGTGGTGAACAGAAACAACAAGCTCTTCAAACAAAATTCAGAATCCCCCTAGCTCGGGCCTTCCCTTGTTGGCCACGACCACAGTGAGAGGCTCTTCTTTTCTCTGTTTGCGGAGTGTGGAGGGAAGTCGCTTCCCGGTGGCATCTTTCCTCTGGCGCCACCCTATTTCTGCGGAAGTGGGGGCGCCAGCCACTTCCTGGGGGAGGTCTCGGGGACCTGCTGGGGGGCTGGCGGGCGGGGGTGAGGGTGGAGGTCCTGAGCCCGTGCTGAGCTTGTGTCCCTGTCCTTCAGTCCTGCCTCCTGGGGTGGATGAACTGTGGACATGACAGACCGGGCTTCCTTCCCTGAGACCTCGGGGTGAAGGTGGCCGTCCCGGGAAGGCCCGTCATGGTCGGGCGCAGCGGCGCGGGAGGGCTGCTCCAAGATGGCCCGGCCCCGCGCTTCCTGCCACTTAGACTGGAGCATGAGGGAAGTGGCCACGGTGTGGTCAGACTTTCTCTGCGCAGGAGAACAGTGGATCTGGTCTCTGCGGAAACCCAGGTCCACCATGGCCTCCATAATGGCCAGTCCTGGTGGTCGTGGGACTGCTCCTGAAGGGCGGGATTGCCGTGCTAATTAGCATCCAGGGGTGCTGAATGACGGTTGCAATGTGGCCCCGTGTGCAGGGGTTCAGCGCTAACAGCTGCCTTATCAGGTCCCTGCGCTTGGGTGGCAGGTATATGGGCACGTGTAAATGGCCCCTCAGGATACACTTCCTGAGCTCATGTAGGCTGTCCCCGTGAAGGGCAGCGACCCAGTCATGGTCACGTACAGCACCGCGCCCAGGCTCCAGATGTCCACCAAGGGGCCATCTTACTTTTGCATCAGGTAGATCTCGGGGGCGGTGTACTCGGGGTTACCACGCAAAGTCTGCAGCTTCCTGTTGGAGCACCACACACTGTGGCTGAAGTCCGCCAGCTTGATGGTCTGATGGCCCATCAGAATGTTCTCAGGCTTTAGGTCCTGGTGTGCGATTCCCTGGCCATGGCAGTAGCTCAGGGCGGAGAGGATCTGGGAGAATATCGGGCGGGCCTCGCTCTCCATCAGGCGCCCGTGGTCTGCAGGTGGTCACGCAGGTCCCGCCCTCCACGTCCTCCAGCACCAGCAGCAGCTCGGCCTTGGTGTCGACACCTGGAACAGCTGGACGATGTTGGGGTGACTCAGCGCCTTCATGCAGTCACCTCCTCAGACTGTGACGACACTGCCCGGGACTGGCTGTGCTAATCGTGGGGGATGTTTCCTATGCTAATCTCACTAACAACACAAAAGAATAAATGAAAATCACAACCAAAAACATTTAAAAATGTAATAAACAAAAATTCAAAAACAAGGAAAAATTAGAAACTAACCACGAAAATACAAAAAAAAAAAAAAGAAAAAAAGAAAAAGAACAAAAGACCAAAAAAAAAAAAAAAAAAAAAAAAAAAAAAAAAAAAAAAAAAAAAAAAAAAAAAAAAAAAAAAAAAAAAAAAAAAAAAAATTAGAAATGAACAACTAAAATTTAACAAAAAGAAAAACCAGAAAGGGGAAAAAGGCAAACAACAGAAGAACATACCAAGGAAAAGTCAGGGGAAATCACATAGGGAAGAAGGAAAAATGAGAAGAAAACAATAAAGAAGAAAAACTGAGAAAATTAAAAGTGAAAAAATGAAATTAAAAAAGAAAACCAAAAAATGAAAATGGCAAAAAAATAACAAAACAATAAAGGGTAATGACACATTTTTTAAAAAGCAGAGAAATAAAAATAAAGAAAGAAATAAAACAAATGAAAAGAAAAATAAACCAAAGGAGAAGAGGAGATCGCACGTTTGCTATGTCCAAGTCCACAGGTCACTATATGAAGCTTCCCGGCTCTAAGGACACAGCCGCAGTCCGGGCAGAGCTTATATAGGCCGTGCCAGCGCTACCACAGAGCCTCCTTATGGGGTCAGAGCCAGAGGCACAGCCAGTCAGAGGGACACCCTGGTAGGTTTTCAGTCTTTACAAAAAAGCAACTGCAAAGAGGTTTGTTCATATGACTTACTAGAGACTGACACTTACCCAGTTCACTAACACCCATAGAATGCTTCAGAGGGTGTTTCATGCAGTGAGAAAACCTGCCCTAGACTTTGGCTTTTAAAGATCTCTTAACACATTCCCTCCTTAAACTCTGATGGTCTCAAAAATGACGCTCCAAGATCAACTGACATTTACAAACTAGCTCACTGGGGGCCTAAGACTCAACAAAGTCAGTTCCTAACATCCTAATATCTAACTAGCTGGACAAGGTTTCCTCCTGTTTTTGCCAATGAGCTGAGCGTGTTCATCAGCCCCTCGCAGGGCAGAGGCAGGGGTGGCTCGGCAGGTGGGCAGACGCTTCAGTGCACGGCCTGTGGACTCCTCTGCCCCCGGCTCTAAATTCCTGTCTCAGCCGCTAGTGCAGGGCGGGGGCCCTTCTCTCGTGGTCAAGAGTT
This sequence comes from Scalopus aquaticus, assembly GCA_004024925.1. Taxonomy (NCBI): domain Eukaryota; kingdom Metazoa; phylum Chordata; class Mammalia; order Eulipotyphla; family Talpidae; genus Scalopus; species Scalopus aquaticus. Next base: position 22,737 of record PVIJ01012388.1, read on the forward strand.
GTGGCAGCCAGCACGACACGAGGTGTGTGGCGGTCATGGGGCGCTGCCTGCCCTGGACTCCCGGGCTTTGGGGACATCTTCTAACCCGACACTGATGGGGCTGGGGGCAGCTGGGGGTGGTAGGCTCCCTGCACAGGTTTCTGGCTTAGAAATATCCCCTTCTTACATGAACTGCGGGATTGCTTAGCAAAGGACAGGTCCAGATGCTGTGACCCTGAGTTCTGCCAGGGATTGTGGAAATGAAGGTTACATGTAAACAGTGGGGGTTGTGTTGGCACTCAGGCTTCGGGCTTCCCTCCCCTGGCCCCCCGCAGGCCTCGCCTGATAGTCGCTCACAGTGTCCACTGAGGGTCTCATGTGAGCAGCCGAGGCCAGGTCCTTGGAGCACGGCCAGAGTCCCCGAGCTCAGAAGCACTGGATCAGGCCTGTTAGGACTGAGAAGGGTTGGGGCTCAGCTCCATGGTCACTAGGTCACTACCCTTACTGTTGGAGGACCTTAGGGCACAAAGGAAATGTGTCCTCACTGGCTGCTTCCACCTAACTCTAGCACCCCCAGTGCAGACCTGCTGAGTAAGATGATGGAGCTGGACCCCAGGGATGAGGCAAAACAAGGGCATCATCCAACACCCTTGGTCAGATCAAAACAGGATCTCCTGGCCTTCGGGGAGCCGTCGGTCACCACCAGGACCCGGCCATGACTGAGGCCATGATTATCATGGGGTTCCAGAAGGATCAGATCCACAGCTCGGTGGCGGCAAATACAGTCATTGGATCATGTAACTTCTCTCAGACATTATCCAAGAGACAGGAGGGGCAGGGCAACCCCTCATAGGGGAAGCCCTGCCTTGTGCCGTGCCCCACAGCAACGATTCTATCAGGACTGTCTTGGAAGAAGCCTCTATGTCAGCGAGCCCATCATTTCTGCTTCCTTTAGCCCCAGGAGTCAGGGCAGCTTGATGGGCAAGCTCCTGGCCAACCCAGAACAAAGGACCACCACATCCACGCCAGCCCCCAGCAGAACCCGTGACCCACTGGTAAAATACATCATATGCTCTAGGAGTCATTTTATTCACCCATAGTAAATCAGAAGAAAAGATATTGCAAGAAGTTACTATAAGTTTTGTTTAAGTAAGGAAATAAAAACTGGTTTCAACATTTGATGAGAAAGAAATACTGATACTGATCACAAAAGAAATAGCTTTTCTCCTGTCCTTGGGAGGAGAGTGTTTGAGACTTGAAAGCTGATACTTGGGACAACCTGGCATAGCCACTCCTCACCAGCTCAGCTACTCTTCTCCCTCAGCAGAACCGCACAGGACCCCAGATCACCCACTTTTCTTCTTTTCTGAAATATACATATTTTTATTGTTATTTATATATTTTACATTTTGTATTCCCCTTGGGTAACCCACCACCAATTCACCCGTGATCCATCTCCGTGGTTCTTTGTGTCCTTTTCTACTCCATTTTGTGCCCTTATCCTCCCCCTCCTCCCACACCCCCAAGTGTCTCTCTCCTATTTGGTTTCCCTATAGTCCTGTTATAAGTGAAACCATTCGATATTTTTCTCTTTCTTTCTGGCTTTGTTTCGCTGAGTATGATCCCCTCTAATTCCATCCAAAAATAGATGATTGGATCAAGAAGATGTGGTACATATACACAATGGAATACTATTCAGCATTCAAAGAAGATAAACACATGCAATTTGCAGCGACACAGATCATCTACTTTTCTCAGGGCCACTGTGGCAGTGCCCCCAGCCATGCGCCACACTCACTAGCATCTTCCCAGCGCCGGGTCCGCTCAGAGCAGCACCGCCTCGCTCCTGCCCCGGACGCACCCCTTTGCCTGTGACTTCATGGATCTGTAACATTATACATTATTAAGGACAAATGTTAACAATGAATAAATTATCCAATTCCATAACATATCCCATATAGCATTATAGCATGAAATGGTGGGGTGATGAAAGCAAAAATGATAACTCTCACGAAAATGATCACCCTGGCTGTGTCAAAAGGAAACAGAAAGCAGAGAAACAGAGAGAGTCCGGAGAGAAGACACGCCTGAGAGGGGAAGGCAGCGGGAGGGAGAGAAAAGGGGAGGAGAGAGGACGGAGACTGAGGAAGAGGAGGAGGAAATGGTCTCTCCATAAATGTAAACCATTTTTATATCTCATTGTAGGAAAAAAATAGTTTTCTGATGTGTGTAATGCATGAATAGAATTTTTCCTTGAGCTCTGTATAAGAGGCTTCAGATTGTGTTGTATGCATTTTACACACTTTCCCCCCCAAGATTAATTTCATTTTTAATGATGGCTCTAGTTTATCTCATGTTCAATCTGCAGCTGCATCTGGACTGAGCTTTTCTTAGCTTTTATTTTATTGATGTAATGTTGTTTTATACCCTGTGTGATTCAGGGGTGTGGGGTCACACCTCTCAGATATACGTCACCAGCTAACCAGGATTTGCCATCAGTGTGCTATTGAGCCCATTGTAGTGTGGAGACTGGGGTTCCAATTTTAAATTAAGTAAAATGTATCTCACATATACACTGTTAACATAAGATGTCCTAATTAAATACATTTAATGTTTCCATTGTTCACTATAAATTAGGGCTAGTTGGCCATCCTGACTTATTATTACATGCTTGGGTCCTACTTCAAAACCCACTCGGAAAGACCAATGCAAGGTGAGACGCAGCCAGAGTCAGAGGGGACTGAGCTGGAGCCCACCACGGCCGCCGGCTCTGCAGACACTTTGTGAACGCGCTTGGAGGAAAAGAGGAGCGGCCTTCTGTATTTGGGCAGGAAGCTCTTAGGGGTTCCCGCTCCACAGAGCATTTACAGGCTTTTACGCACGTCAGCAAGGTTGCTGACCAGATGCTGTCACACTGCTTGAAGGGCCTCAACTGCACTGAACAGGGGCTGAGCACCGGCACAGGTGCCCACGTCTATGGAAGACAGGATTCCAAAAGCACCAGGAGGACTTATTCTTACAGGGAAGAGCATGAATAATGTTGCTGACACCTGCATGTGATACATAAAACTGACAATAAATGTCTCCTAGCTACAGAGTGCAGTAGAACTCCCCCCCATACTTAACTGTAGACTCTGCTACAAAGTTAGCAGACCCCACCCGCCTTCCCAGACTTAACTGTAGTTTGCTTTCTGAAGTGTCTGTTCAATGAAGTCAATTGACATCACAAATGAGATCTTCTGAGAGAGATCATATTCATTAACGTTTATTACAGTATATTAACTTTTAAAAATTATTATTTATCACTCTTTTTGTGCTTCATTTAGAAATGAAGCTTTATCACCTTTGTGCATGTATAGAAAGAAAATCATTGAGTAGATAGCTCAAAACTCTCAGTATTTCATGCATCACCACTGCCTAAAGCAGAAACCGGTGAGCAGAAGCCCACACGGACCAGCACTGGGGAAAGAAGACTTGAGGCTTGATTGACACAGGGCTGGAGGCTCAGGGTAGACACCCTGAGAGTTGAAAACTCCTCAGGAACTAAGTGAAATGGGAAGTCCCACACCTTTGTGAGTTTATCTCCAGAGATCAGGCTGGTCCTCAAGGTAAACATGGAGAAAATTCTCCTGGTGCTGCTGGCAGGGAGATGGGAGATGGCAAGAGGCAGCACTTTGACATGCACCCTGCAGCGGGGTCTTCACTGGTTCTGCCCTCAGGAGAAACTGAGTCATCAAAGCCTCACCTGCTGGGATATACCAGAGTCTACCTGACCTGACGATATGAATCTCCAGTCCATTCTGGTCCTCCTGTCCCACCTAGAGGGGAGGAGAGCAAGTCAGGAAGCAGGAGGTGTGCTGAGGTTTCAGAACAAAGGTTCTTGGAAAGGTAGATATTTCATCACAGGCCTAAGAATGATCACACACACACACACACACACGCACACACGCACGCACACACACACATCTTACAAAGAAAATACTAGATACATGTCTGATTGAAGAAAGCTTTCTTGGGCAGAGAGCTGGGAAGGGAAGGATGTTCTAGAAACAGGCTGTAGGTGTGACTGCTGTGACCAGGGACAGGACTTCCCACCTTTCCTGGTTTCTGCCCTTGTGTGTTCCATTCAAATCATCTCTCCCTGAGCCCACTGCCAAACAGCTGCATATGTGCTTCATATGTGCTGACATCTGGCAGGCAAATCTCATATTTTCCCCCATGTCAGTTTTGCACTTGATCCATACAAATAACAGACTCTTACTCGAGGGAGATTAGTTCAGGGACATCACAGTCACAGGTGCAATACCGTAAATACAGTAATAAGTTAAAGATTAACATTATTCTCCTTGGAACTTCTAACATTTCTGTGTTGCAATGGTTATAACCAGATGAATCACTGAAGGTAATTCTTACAGATGATTTAGTAAAACTTCACATATTAAAGCAAACTACAAACTGAAAAGATACCACTGAAGTGCTTACCGTTTATAAAAGTTTCTTGAAGATACTAAGCTTTTTGGAGCTAAGAGGAAAATTTTCCTTCTAGGAGAAAGCCAAGTTATTTTTTGACATTGTGTTACATTTAATTGTGGGTATTCTTGCTTCTGGATAGACACAGAAATCACAGGTCCTGGGACTGGCACCTCCCGGCTGAGGTCAGTAGAATGGGCCTCCAGGCCAGGCCAGCCTCGAGGCCCCGCAGCCTGCGAGCTCGCCACACGGGCCCGGGACTGGCCCATGTCCCCTAACCGGATCGGGGGTGGAGACACTCTGGGCAATGCAGTAGCCACAGTGAAGAGTGAACTGGCAGGAAGCAGAGGAACAGAGGGACACACCACGATGCCCAGCTGACGTCGAATGCGGCCACGCTGGGAACAAGACCCAGGACCGCCCATCAAAGCTGATTTGAGCGAGGTGTGTGCATGCGGCCTGCTTGGAGGGACCCGAGAGGGGAGAGCCCGAGCTCCAGGCAGCCTGCACTGGGGAACGCGCTGCTCCATCATGTTTGTGATTTATTAACAACACAGGACTAACAGGTGGAGTCAATCCAAGAACAAAGTAAATGGATCCTTCCCCAGACACAGTAATAGCCCATGGCGAACCTGGTACACGCTGCTGCCATCCAGCCGGCTCAGGTTACTGCTGGGCGTGGCTTGAAAGGCTGGGACAGACCGCGAGTCCAGCAGTGGTTTTCACCGGGACTGGCGCATGCTTGAATTTCCTGCTTCATAAAGTAGAAGCTTATTATGGCCGCCGTGACCAAAAGGAGAGAAGTTGGCAGGGCTGTTTTAAACTCTGTGAGAAGCCAGATATTCTCTCAGCAAAGGGACAGTCAGGGAACCCGGTTTCTGAGGGGGCCTCTTCTGTAGGGGGTGTAGGAGAGTGTTTTACCTTCCACGAAGTTGTAGTGCATTCAGAATGAAAATGCTGCAGAAAGGACCAAATTTGGAAGGAGAGTTTGATCTAGAAAAGAAACGATAATTGAAAAAAATTCACTCAGCTATCAGTCACTCACCCACTCCCTCACCTGTGCTCTGAGGACCTGGAGGACAGGACGCTCGAGGTCGAGGCACTGGGAAGAGCACAAGAGAAGAGGCACAGTGCGGAGTCAATATTCTCTGGGCAAGAAAGATAAAAACACCCCCGAGGACGTAAACACACACTCAGCGGCCAACAGGGCCCAGCAGCAGGGGAGCCACGGGCCGGTGGGGAGTGGCCGCCCAGGGCAGGCAGCCTGGGCCTGCTGGTGTTTCTATCACAGAGCAGAAGTGCTTGGGAGTGCAGTCGCTGCATCCTCCGGGGTATACATTAACGTGGCCTTGTCTCTGTCTTCATTTTGGGAAGGCACCCTGTAATCCTGCAGGCTGGAGAGTGACACCCCAGGACCTGCAGGGATTGACCCTGACCTGGGAGGCTGAAGGGGTGAGACCAAGATCCAGTCACCTGCCTAACACGTTAAAGGGGCCAGAACACTGGGTGGCAGCAACCAGGCTCTGCCAAGAGCAGCCACTGATGCGGCACAGCGCGTGTGCGCTGGGGATGAGCGTCTGTTCCTGCAAGTTGCTGTCTGTCAGGTCGGTGACCTGCTTGCTCTTTCTGATACAGTGGAACTCGCAAGGGGCGGCCCTGCCTTTCTCCTGACCTCGCCCAGAGAGGCTGCCCAGACAGAGGCTTTATCTGCACAGACTCATTTCTCACCAAAGCCGCTGATGAGGAGCAGTGATTAGGTCAGCACATGGGGTGCTGGTTGTTCCCAGGGAGCCCTCAGTTCTGTAGGCCTCACTCAGCAGAAAGTGTGGCTAAGGACCGTTACATCGTCACCAGGTTAGCAGATCTCAGGCCCTTGTTCATCTCCTATTTCAGTGCTGACTCTCATCACAGTGGACACTCCCGGCCCGTTAGAAGAACACAACCTGAGCCGGGCTCGGGGACTGACTGGTCTCCAGTGCTGTCCTCACACAGTTTGGAGGCCTCCCTAGAGGTGGGTCATTTCCCACGGGGAAGGGGGTGGCTTAGCCCCAAGTAAAAACTTCCAGCTTTGAGAATCTGGTATATACCTTAGTATATACTAGAAATATCATAGAATATATATCCAGTATCTAATTCTAGTATATATCATAATGATAATACCTGACAGTACTATTTTAAATACTTAAAAGTTTTACAAGAGTCAATCTTAATGTTCTCATCACAAAAAGAAAAATAAATACCTATGTAAGAGAGACTAAACTTACTGAGGTGACCATGTCATGAGAGATCTGTGTATCTATGTACATTATCATATCGTCTGCAAATGGTGATAGCATTACTTATTTACCTAAGTGTATTCCTTGTATGCTTTCTCCTGTCTTATTGCTCTGGCTAGAACTTCCAGTATTATATTGAAAAGCAATGGTGACAGTGAACAACTTTGTCTTCTTCCATATTTCAGGGGAAAAGTGGCGTGTTCCTCTGTCCCTAGGCTTCCTGTCAGTTCACTCCTTACTGTGGCTACTGCCTAGGCCAGTGTGTCTCCACCTTCTGACCCACTTAGGGGTCAGGGGCCAGCCAGACGCCAGTGTGGCAGAGCTCGAAGGCTGCAATGCCTCAAGGCTGGTCTGGCCTGGAAGCCCATTCTACTTACAGCAGCCGGGAGGTATCTAGGACTTGTGATTTCTACATCCATCCAGAAGCAGGTACACCCCAAATTAAATATAACGCAATGTCAAAATATAACTTGGTTTTCTCCTAGAAGGAAAATTTTCCTTTTAGCACCAAAAAACTTAGTATCTTCAGAAGCTTTTATAAAAGGTAAGTTCCTGGGTGGTATCTTTTCAGTTTGCAGTTTCCTTTAATATGTGAAGTTTTACTAAATCATCTTTTAAAATTACCTTTAGTGATTCATCTGGTTGTAACCATTGCAACACAGAAATGTTAGAAGTTCCAAGGAGAATAATGTTAATCTTTAACTTATTACGGTATTACGGTATTGCACCTGTGACTGTGATGTCCCTGAACTAATCCCCTCGAGTGAGAGTCTGTTATATGTATGGATCAAGTACAAAACTGGCATGGGGGAAAATATGAGATTTGCCTGCCAAACGTCAGCACATATGAAGCACATATGCAGCTGTTTGGCAGTGGGCTCAGGGAGAGATGATTTGAATGGAACACACAAGGGCAGAAACCAGGAAAGGTGTGAAGTCCTGTCCCTGGTCACAGCAGTCACACCTACAGCCTGTTTCTAGAACATCCTTCTCTTCCCAGCTCTCTGCCCGAGAAAGCTTTCTTCATTCAGACATACATCAAGTATTTTCTTTGTAATGTGTGTGTGTGTGTGTGTGTGTGTGTGTGTGTGTGTGTGTGTGTGTGTGTGTGATCATTCTTAGGCCTGTGATGAAATATCTACCTTTCCAAGAACCTTTGTTCTGAAACTTCAGCACACCTCCTGCTTCCTGACTTGCTCTCCTCCCCTCTAGGTGGGACAGGAGGACCAGAATGGACGAGATTCATATCGTCAGGTCAGGTAGACTCTGGTAAATCCCAGCAGGTGAGGCTCTGGTGACACAGTTTCTCCTGAGGGCAGAACCAATGAAGAATCTGGTTCTGGGTGCATGTCACAGTGCTGTCTCTTGCCATCTCCCATCTCCCTGCAAAGTACCAGGAGAATTTTCTTCATGTTTACCTTGAGAACCAGGCTGATCTCCTGCAGATAAACTCACATGAATGCGAAACTTCTCATGCCACTGAGTCCCTGAGGAGTTTTCAACTCTCAGGGTGTCCACCCTGAGCCTCCTTCATGGTGAGTTTCAGTCATTGCAGTGACTTTATTGAGGTGAGCGATGGAAAAACATTAAAACATTGAAAGAATAACTCAGAACCCAAACAGTAAGCATCCTCTTCAAGGAAATTTGTTTAAGATGTTTAAGATGGCGTTAGGATGAATACAGTAACTCCTATGACTTCTCGGAAAAACAACCAAGACCTTCAGGGGATGCCTGAAATACTGAGAGTGTTGAATCCTCTCTACACTGTGATTTTCTTTCTCTACATGCACACTGGTGATAAAGCTTCATTTATACATGAAGCACAGTAAGAGTGATAAATAATAGTAATTTTAAACCTTTAACAATAAGCTATAATAAAAGTGACATGAGTGTAACTTACTGTATTTGTAGATGTCAGTTGACTGCAGTTAACTGACACTTCAGAAAACAAAGCTACAGTTAAGTCAGGGATGGGGGTGGGGTGTGTCATTCTCTGTAGCTAGAGTCTACAGTAAGTGGGGAGCAGGGGGTCTGCTGTACTCTGCAGCTAGAGTCCTTGATACTTTGTAACAAGCAGCCAGATAATTAAGGTAATTTTTAATTATTCTGTAATACTTCTTAAATCAGTATCAGATAGCTAAGATCTTCTAAGTAATACGAATTCTCTATTTTATTCCCAAGGAAATCTTCAGAATCTTATTTTACATAGAGTGGGTATTTATTTGAAGAGTTTTGAAATTTTTAAATCACCATGTTTTAAAAGTGGTTTCCATCTAAATTTGCGTTTTTTCTAATTATCCGTATTTAGTTTTAGGCAGCACTGGTTACAGACTGTGATTCAGAGATGCAGGCTCCCAGCTCTTCAGATGTAGTCACCACACACACCACCACCCCGAGCCCATGGTCGCCTTCAGACCCTCTTTCAGCCGTTAATGCCTGTCCTAGCCCAGCTATTGGTATCTTTGAGTGTTTGAGTAATAATTACAAGGTATTTTTTTTTTATTTAGAAAATTTCCTCATCAAAGAAAGTGGCTAGCTAAGTTTTCCACATCAAACACACTGGCAACAAAAATGTGTCCTAGTCATGTGTCATAGAGAATTGAGTACTGTTTGGTGGATGATAAGATGCAGTTGGGATGGGTACGTATTCCCGTCACAGGTGTTTCCTGCCCTGAGCTGCCACCGCTGCTGGGAACAAAGCTGAGAAGCTTCTATGTATCCTCAGTAGAACATCCAACTGGAGACACGACAGGGTCTGTCTTTCCTGGAGCTTCAGTCTTTAACCCACTATCTCATGGCAGAAAGCCCTCCAAATCAGAGAGCTGCCATTGGAGGTTTCCTTCAGCCCTAGGAGTCAGGGCAGAAGGGAAAGGATAAAATTTTGGTGTTGACCAGCTGGCACACCCAGAGCAGAGGACAACCACCTCCATGTGACCCCAGCAGGGGAGCACACACACAGGCACACACATGTGCACACACACAGAGCAGGGATATGCACAACCTCCTAAATAAAAGAGCCCTGACACCAAATTGCAGTCACTGGAGGGCCGTGCGACAGGTCGGTCAGGGTCACAGCTGTGCCTTCCTGCAAGGCTGTTTCATATCACCCTCTTGTTGATCTGACTTCCTACAAATTTCTAAAATTTTCACTTCTGAGCACAGGAATTTTAAAGAAAATTTAAGTGCCTGATCACCCCTGCGTTAGAAGTGTGGGTGCATGCATACATTCACGTAAATGCGTTTGTTTCAAACACTGGTTTAATGTTTCATGAGATAGAAATTTTAACAAAATACCCATTTCCAGCTCTCTTCTTCAGGCAGAAAATCAGCATTCAGATGCCTCCAAGCCCCCAGAGCTCCCACAGGCAGAGCAGGTCATCTGGAAGCCCAGTCCTTCAGAGAGGGGCGCCCCAGTGGCAGCCGTCCCCTGTGACCTGCATCCATTAAAGGCGGCATAAGTGTCAGCAATCAAACAGCAGCTCTCCCCTCTGAACCCTCACACTCTGGGGATTCTGGGCAGAGGCAGAGGGAGAGCAGCCTCTGCTGGCTCCCCACAAACACCTCCAGGGCTTCCCCATGTCCACTTTTATGACCCATTTGGACCCAAGAGACCCTTTCCGGAGCCGCCACTACCTACACGGGTGAGCTATTTTCCCAACTTTGAATTTCAGCTTTTAAAATGGGACAAATCCAAGGAGATTCGCTACCTTTGAAGTAAGTCATTGAAAATACCATACAGATTTAGGAGCTTCACTGTATTCTCTTCTGTCCTCGCTGTTGTGTCCAGCGGGTCTGAACAGTGCAGGGGTCTCCCAGCAAGGGGACAGGGTGGCCTCATAGGACAGAGCCTAAGCTGGGGAAGTGAGGCCTGAGGTTTGGCCGCCTCTGCTCCTGTGGCCGCTGGATGTTCCTGCCCTTCACCAGCTCCGCTTACCCCCTGGCCTTTCACCAGCTCCACTGCCCCCTTGCCCTTCACCTGCTTCGCTTTACTCCATCACTGGGCAGATGCACTTTCAACAAAGGCTGATATGCAGCACACAGTGACTTCATAATTAATCCATAACTTGTTAAATCTTGAAAAGGTGTGAATTATTCTTGTACTGTCCGTTTTGGATTCTTTTTGCAGAATCACTTCCCATTTAAGAACAAAGCCGGAATGGAGGTGCTACCTTCAGCCATTTCCCTTTGAGAAGTCATCTGTGCTCGTTCCCCGCCCCCAGGCTGCTGCTCTCACCTCAGTCCTCATCCTCTGGCCTTCCAGAAGTTTGACTCCTAGGGGGTCCACAGGGGCCTCCAGCTCCTGCTGAACTCAGAGAGGGCCCGCTTGATCTTGTGCCACTGTTAGGAAAAACAAAACAAAACTCAGCTGCTCCCTTCCCTGGGCCTCTCTTGTCCCCAGGTGGATTCTGCTGTCCTGTGTGCTCACCAGGTACTACTGGGAATGGATGCTTGGGAAGGCTTGGGGAGCGGCTCCCCCTTGTGGCCAGTGCAGAGACTTCAGGAGCCCCATGATCCTTGGACATCCGAGCTCCCTGGACTCCTCTTCTCCATGGACGGCGGTGCTCCTGGACTCCTCTGCTCCATGGACATAGGTGCTCTCTGGACTCCTGTGCTCCATGGACTTCTGTGCTAGCAGGACTCATATGCTCCATGGATTTCTGTGCTCCCTGGATCTGTGCTCCATGGACATTGAGCCCCAAGCCTGTGCGTCTCATGCTGCTCCCCAGCTCCCCTGAATGTGCCCAGCCCATGGCCCAAATCCAGAACCTCGCCCCTCCCCTGGTATTATTCTCCTCACCATGGTTACTGGGTGGCTGCCCTTGGGGTGGACTTCTAGAGGCAGTGCCGGTGGATAGCCTCAGTCCTCAGCTGCGTGAATTTTGTTGCTACGGTGCGGATGCTTACAGAGTGGTGACTAGAAACAAGCTGTTAGTACACAGTTCGGAATTCCCTTAGCTCGGGCCTCCTTGGCCATGACCAGAGGGAGAGGCTCTAGTCTTCTCCGGTTATGGAGCATGGAAGTTGCTTCCCCGGGGCATCTTTCCTCTGATGCCACCCTATTGCTGTGGAAGTACAAGCACCAGCCACTTCCTGGGGGAGGTCTCAGGGTCCTGCTGGGCCTGACGGGCTGGGCTGAAGGTGGAGGCCCTGTGCTCTGGGTTGGCTGGAGCCTGCCGCAGGCTGAGCTTGTGTCCCTGTCCCTCTGCCCTGCCTCCTGGGGTGGATGAACGCTGGACACAACAGACCAGGCTTTCTTCTTTGAAACTCAGGGTGCAGGTGGCAGTCTGGGGAAGGCCCTTCACTGCGGGCACATTTGCAGGGGAGGACTCCCCAGAGAGGGCCTGGTCCTGGCCCTCCTGCCGCTTTGGCTGGTGCACGAGGGCAATGCCCATGGTGTCATCTTTCGTCCTCTAGATTTGGTCTATGTTGAGCCCCAAGGCGACCATGGTCTCTGTAATGTCTGGGTTGTGGTGGCCGTGGGACGGGTTTCTGAACGCCAGATTCTCCTCTGTCATTTGCACTGAGGGTTGTTGAATGATGGTTTTGGTCTTACCCCATCTCTGGGGGTTCAGCCCGACCATATGCTCATCAGGTCCGGGCACTGGTGTGACAGGTCGGTGGGCACGTGGAAAAACCCGCTGAGGACACACTGCCTGAGCTCCCGCAGCGCTCCGCCAGGAAGGGCAGCGACCCAGGCACCGTCCTGTGCAGCACCACACCCAGGCTCCACGTGTCCACCGAGGGGCTGTCATATTTACTCAGAACGCAGATATCAAGGGCAGCTCTTCAGTGCTCCTGCAGAAAGCAGACAGCTTCGTGTCGCAGCAGTGCAAGCTCTGGCCCAAGTCCCCCAGCTTGATGGTTTGATGGCCCAGCGAGAGGTCCTTGGGCTTTTGGTCCCTGTGCGCGATTCCCTGGCCCTGGCGGTAGCTCAGGGCGAGATGGTCTGGCAGGACATCACCCAGGCCTCGCTCCCCGTCAGGCGCCCATGGTCTGGCAGCTGGTCGTTCAGGTCCCGCCCTTGTGTCCTCCAGCAGCAGCAGCAGCTCGGCCTTGGTGTCCCGCACCTGGAACAGCTGAACGATGTTGGGGTGGCTCAGCGCCTTCATGCAGCCCACTTCCTTGGATGGGGCCCCGCTCTTCTCCTGCAGCGACTTTGGTATCACCTTGGTAGCCACATCGGTGCCCGTGAGCGTGTGCCGGGCGAGCTGCACCTCGGCATCGGCACCCTCACCCAGGCTCCGGGCGCGTGGGAGCTTCTGGTGCGAGTCCTTGGAACCCAGGTCGCCGAGCACAGTGACGGCTCCTGCTCCCGCTGTCCTGACTGTGCTGCCGGCGCTAAGCTGCTGTTTAAGGACTGGCTGTGACGACACTGACCGGGACTGGCTGTGCTAAAGGGGCTGGGATGTTACCTGTACTAACAATAAGTATAAAAAGGCAATAAACCCCTCCTGGGGCAGGGCCCCGCTGCTCTCCTGCTGCGAGGTTCGGATGACCTTTATGGTCACCTCGGTGTCCCTGAGCATGTGGTATCCACCCTACCCAGTATCGGCTGTGCCATCCGTGCTGGGCCACAGTTGTGTTTCCCTGTGCTCACAAAACACGCTCACTGCCCTCGCGGGCCTGAGCCCTGCCCACCCCACCCCTGTCCCCGCCTCCTGCCATCCCAGTGACTGCCCTTCTTTCTGCCACTTCCTGTGGCCACGTGGGGCCTTCGCTCTTGTTCTTGCCGATCCCCTCCTCTTGCTGTCTGCCCTCAACCAGTGCTCTGACAGTCTAGGAGTCCTGGGGATTTTCGGGCTGTCAGGCTCTCGAGGAACTTGGTGCCTGGCACAGCAGGCAGGGAGGCTGCCCGCTAGGAGGCAAGCCCAGGGCCGGACCGGGGGTGGGGCCTGGGGAATCTGAGGCAGGCCGGCAACCAGCTTCCCAGCCCCCTCTGACCTTTGCTTTTCCTCTGGGCTTGATCTGAGGTTCTATTTTGAGTCCTCTCGTGGTCTCACCTCTTCTGTAGTCACACTGCTTGTGCTCTTCCTGCTGCCGCCACCTCTGCTGTTATCCCCACCTCTGGACTCAGGTGTGCTCACTTCCACATGCACACCCAAACTCCAGGGGTCCACAATCAGGCTATGTGACCTGCACCACAGACCCAAACACCTTGCGTATTAAGGTGACCAGGGCCTCAGGTGATAGCCCCAGAGGCCTGTGGTGTAAAAAGCCTGGAGAATTCCTTCACCTTGTACTTGTTACCTGAGAGAAGTCACTGCATCGCCTTGTGCTTTAACCTTTGGGCCTTGATGACATAGTGAGCCAGAGAGATCAGAAGACACCAGGGAGAGAGTTGCCCTTTCTGGAGCCACAGTCCCCCCCTTACCCCCAGCACTCGCAGAACTTGCCTAACCTTGGGGAGCCCTGTTCTGATGCAGAGCTCAGGGTGTGGGCACAGGGGGAAACACTGCGTGTTCATGCTAGATGGAAGGAGCTGGGTGAATCTGCATCATTTCAGCAGGCGCTGGGGGCAGGGACTGTGTCTGGCCCTGGGGCTGCAGCCAAGTGGCTGGGAGTGTGGCATTACTTTGTAACGTTAAAATTTGCTTTAATTTGTAAATTGTTATTAATTTATAATTGGTATATATTTTAATTTGTCAAATTGGCTTTAATTTGTAAAATTTTACTGATTCAGCTATTATAATTATATTTCGTGAGGCCACTGTCTTGCAATGTATACAACACAAAAGATTTTGAACTTTCAAGTAGAATCGATGTTAATCTTTAACTTATTACCATATTTCCTGTATTGCACCTGTGACTGTGCTGTCCCTGAACTAATCTTTGAATAAGAGTCTGTTTTTTGTGTAGATCAAGTCCAAAAACTGCCATGGGGTAAATATGGGATTAACCTACCAAACATCAGCACATATGAATCTGGGTGCAATTGGTTCAAGGATAGATGGTTTGAACAGAACATAGAAGAGAAGGAACCAGGTTAGGTGGCAAGTCTTGTCCCTGATTCCAGTAGTTGCTCCTACACCCTGTTTCTAGTGCGTCCTTCTGGCTACCTGCCCGAGAAAGATTTCGTCATCCAGAACCACCTCAAGTATATTTATGTAAGGTCTAGATCTCTCTCTCTCTCTCTCTCTCTCTCTCTCTCTCTCTCTCTCTATATATATATATATATATATATATATATATATATATATATACATATATATATATCTTAGTCTTGGGATGAAGTCTCTGCCTTTTGATGAACCTTCATCCTGGTGCTGAAACACACCTCATTCTTCCCTGACTTGCTCTCCTCCCCTCTAGGTGGGACAGGAGGACCACAGTGGACTGGAGATTCATATCTCAGGTCAGGTAGACTCTGGTAAACCCCAGCAGGTGAGGCTCTGGTGACACAGTTTCTCTAGGGCACAACCAGTGAGAACCGGTGCTGGGTGCATGTCAAAGTGCTGCCTCTTGCCATCTCCCATCTCCCTGCCAGCAGCACCAGGATAATTTTCTCCATGTTTACCTTGAGAACCAGGCTCATCTCTGGAGATAAACTCACAAAAGTGTGGGACCTCTCATCCCACTGAGTCATCCTGGAGTTTTCAACTCAGGGCATCTACCCTGAGCCTCCAGCCCTGTGTCAATCAGGCCTCAGGGCTTCCTCCCCCAGTGCTGGTCTGTGTGGGCTTCTGCTCATGGGTTGCTGCTCCAGGCAGTGGGGATTCTCCAGTTGCCTGTCTGTCCTCCAGGGTTGGGGTCCCAGTTTGCTCCATGACCTCACTTCTCTTAAAGAAAATATATTTAAAAATCTTAAATAGTTTTTTAGTTGTTCATGTTTCAGTCTGTTTAGCTCTTTACTTTCTAGGATGGAGAGGTGACTCCTAAACTTATTCATCTCAGAAATTTAAAGTGTTTCAAAACTTAAAGTCCCTCCCCCCAAAAAAAGTGTAAAACAAAAATGAGTGAGAAAACAGTAAATGATGTGATAGAGGCTAAAAGCAGTATCTAACTGTAGTTTGTGATGAGTAGTCCCCATCCTAACTCATCCCTGAAGAAATTACCAGCCATTTTGATTTTAGTTGTGCAGTGTTGTTAGAATTGTATGAAATCCTGGAGGTTCATTATAACATAGGTACAATTCTACCCTGTGCCAGTGTGAAGCTGTATGTCAATAGGGTTAACCCATCAATCACAGTGGAGGAAAATCCTGATCTGTTATGGCTTTATGGGAAAAGGACAAGAATCAAAATAAAACCTTGTTTGTGGTAGGAGTGAGGTAAAAGGCTGTGAAGAAGGAAGGGAGTAAACTGGAGAGGGCTTTCATGAAAGTTATAGATTATGTTAAAGAATAGTCTTTAAAATAATGTTTGATGATATTTTTATAACCTTAAAAATTCTAAAAGATAAACAATATAGAAATGTTGCTGTATTTTCCATATTATTTTAAGATGTAGGATTAACAAGCACCAATATTGGAAGATCATCTACCCTTATGTTCCGGATTTATGTGTGAGTTAACCTTTTATGATTGAATTTTCCAAAATTTACATATTTCTACAAAATATAAGTTTTATCTGAAGTTGTGTGGAGATGAAAAACAACTAATTATGGCTGAAATTCATACTTATAAATCACAAAAGTAATAGATAAAACAAAGCTTTAAAAAGAAGGTATTGGGCCTCCCTGGTGGCGCAGCGGTTAAGCACTGCGCTGTGGAGCTGTCGGCAGCAGCCATGCAAGTTCGACGCCTGGCCAGGGAGAATCCCACATGGTGCGGCAGACCTCTCCTGCCTCACCCACTGCTCCCCTCAGCAGTGTATTTCTGATCTGCCTGTTCTGCTCCCCGCTCTGTCTCTGGTGAACCCTCTCGCCGCCCCACATCTCTGGTCTGTACCCCAGCTTGTATGTGTAAATAAATAAATCTTTAAAAAAAATAAAAAATAAAAAGAAGGTATTGGTTTTTTTTTTTCTTTTAATTCCTGAGTTTGGTTCCAAAATATTATAAGAAATGTTGGGTTGGCGGAGGAAGATCCTTAGTCAAAAATAAATGAAATATAGAAAAAATAAGTTGAAAAACCAAATTGGTAAATCTTTATACTAGACCAAGTGTGATAGAATCAGAATAGAATTAAAGAGGAAATATTACAACTGATACCACACAAATCCAAAGAGTAATTCTCAGCAAATTGGATAACACAGAAGAAATGGGTCAAGTCCTGAAGATATAAAACATACTTAACTGAGTTATGAAAAAAATTGAAAGACCTATAATTTGAAAGGAGATCAAATCAGTAATCAAAATCTCCCAAACATATCCAAGGACAGTCTAGAAATAAATGCCTCACTTGTGAATTCTACTATATAAGGACAGAAGAATACTCATCCGCCTCAAGCTCTTCCAAAACACTAAAGGGGACCTGCCCAAACTCACCAAACTCATTTTATCCCCTCCCCGCCCACAAAACACAAACTCTCACAGTAGGTCGATATCCTATGTAGTGAATATCAGAGCTGATGTTACAGATTTTCAATGTTTCTCTCTCCTCCCCAAATTTGATGCTGTTCTAGAAGCTCTTCTTGGTAACCCCTACAATCTTTATGGACATGAAAAAGACAAAAGTTATTTTGCAGTACCCAGAAATACTATTTAAAATTCACTATGGCAGTAATTTTAAGAATTAATGATATTTATAGCAATTTACACAATGGGCCTAGTTGGATTCTAAGTCAATATTGAAATATTTAAATCTCATATCTGTCATTGAACTGAAAGCATCAGCTCTAGACTTGGATCAATCAAATCTAGCACATCTTATGCAGTTACCATTCTTCTTAGTCTATAACTGAATTCAAATATATCTTTCATTATTCCTCCAATATTCACACTAATTCCTCTAATAATAATAATGCCATTTAGAAACTTAATTTTTTGTTTCATATGTTTTTCTGAAGGAATTCATCCAATGTTATCAACTATTATTGACCTTCCTATATTTAATACATTTATATTCCTATAAACATTGTGTAAATACATTTTGGTGAGTTTTTAATCTTGAGATATAACAGGAAAGGAAAATGAGAAACAACATAGGACATCTGAAAGAAAGATAAGGAAGGGAAGATTCTGAGGAGATTTAAACTTCAATTGATGCAAAGCCCTAACAGTCCATAAAATTTTCTAAACGAGAAGGAAGAAACTTTATGGGGTTGAAGAGGGAAAAAGACAGGAATAAAGAACATAAGGAAGAAAGTGAGGGAGTGAGGAATGAAGGAAGAAGGAAAGAAGGAGAGGGAGGTGGGAGGGAGTGAAAAATTGCACTTATATTTAATTTCTGACTGAGCACTGTAAATCAAAGAGCATTTTTTCTCTCCCTATTCACCCCTATTTTGAGAGCATCCTGTACAATTAAGTCACCTGATATTTGATGTCTACAGCATTCTTTATTGCCTATCAGGTATGTGAAATTTAGTTTTCAATTTTCTTTTGTTCTTATATGTCTATGCTCATAAAGTCAATAAATTCTTACACTGTTACTGTTAATAAAGAAGAAAATATCTTGGTTTAATTTGAAAGCACTCTGAAAATCTGTGGTGTTTTTTTAGCCACTTTGGAAATTAATGAAGATTTCTTTCCTCCTAAATGATGGTCATGATTACATAGAGCTGAGGAAATTATCAGTCTCATCTAAATTAAATCTTTCCCCCCTTATGTTCAAACTTCTTTTGGTTAGTTTTCAATTATTGTAGTGACTTTATTGATCTAAAGCTTGTGGAGAAAACTAAAACATTGAAAGAATAACTTAGAACCAAGACATTTAGCACCTTCTTCAAAAAAAAATTGTTTAAGATGTTTAAGATGGAGTTAGAATGAATACAGAAATTCCCATGACTTTTGGGAAAAACATCCGAGACCTTCAGGGGATGCATGAAATGCTGAGAGGTTTGAGTTACCTGCCCGATGATTTTCTTTCTATACACACACAAAGGTGATAAAGCTTCATTTCTAAATGAAACACAGAGTGATAAATAAAAGTAATTTTTAAAAGTTAACAATATACTATAATAAAAGTGAATGAATATGATCTCTTTCAAAAGATCTCATTTGTGGATGTCAACTGACTGCACTTAACTGACACTTCAGAAAACAAAACTACAGTTAAGTCTGGGATGGAGGGAGGGGCCTGCTAACTGTAGCTGGAGTCTACAGTTAAGTGTTGGGGTGGGGGGGATGTTTGCTGTGCTCTGTAGCTAGAGTCTTTGATTCCTTTGTAACAAACAGCCGGATAATTAAGGTAATTTTCAGTTACTCTGTCATACTTCTTAAATCAGTATCAGATATCCTTAATCTCATTAGTAATAAGAGTTCTCTATTTTATTCCCCCGGGATTTTCTGAATCTTGTTTTACAAAGTCTAGATATTTGAAGAATTTATTCCATTTTTAAATAACAGAGGCTTCAACTGGTAATTATTTTTCCTCATTGCGTGTGCCCATTAACCCACTGAAACTTGTTCAATAGACATCTATGGCCGGTGTGCCTCTATGCCAACATTTGGGAATCTGAAAGAGTTCTTTCCACTGTAGGACTATATGACCTAGTGGAAGTGTTTCAGTGTGCTTGTTCTCTGAGAGGTGACACTTTCGTTTTTGAGATGCACCAGACATATTTCATAGACTCAAATTTTAAATCCAGGTTGAATTATGCTTTAGTGAATCAATTAATATAGTGTTGACAGATTCCCCATGGTTGTCATGACTCACCACTGTGAAAATCATTGTATTTGCGAAGTGGAAATCCCGTTTCTAACAGGGAGACTTTTCCCGTTTCTAACAGGGAACAGGTTTGTTCCTCTCTTTTGTCTCATTTAAACTCATGATCTTCACCTCACAAAAATTTCTAAAGAGGCAGAGGGTGGTGAAGTGAATGAATAAATCTTGATTTGGAATTTATCTTTCTGTGCATTCATAAAAGATTTCAAGGAATATATTTATTATTGTTCCTTGGGTATTAATATGGATTTAATGATCATAAAAATATAAAAACTTACCTATAGATACAAATCTGTGTGTTCACCTGATAATCATCCACGGTAGAGTGTTATAGCATAAAACTAAAGTCCACCTGTTCATGTAAACTCCAAATTCCCTGAGGCCTAATAACATTTGGTGAGCCATGCTGTGACTCCTTCACTGCTCAAATATTTTGTTCTCTAAATTTTTGATTCTTTTAAAAAGTAGTGAGAACACAGAGCTATGTTTGGGTGAATTTTAGTTTTCTTCTTTAAATCTGAGCAACAGGAAACAAAACAAATTTATACATAGAAAAGTTTTAGATTGGATTATCCCAAAATTTATTTGGAGCATTGAGTACACAAAAATTAATGCACTGGCTTTTCACACTGATGTTACCAAAATGTCTTTTCTTAATTCACCTAAATTATAACACTATGAGAATGATGGAGCCACATGTTGAAAAAGCTCCAAAATGGCTACTGTTTGATACTCATTTTCTCAAAATAAATTATGACGTGTAGGTTAGAATTGTTTTTATAGTCCTGGCAGCAATCACTGTCTCCCAAAACTGGCTAATGAGGGAAAGAACGATTTTGAAAGTCAGTGATTCTAAGCAATGGCACCGAGAGCTGAGTCCTGTCCCTGCTGCGGGCAGCATCGGGGCGTCTTATTATCTTCCACTCGCATGTGTAGTGGGGCCTCTCCCAGTCTCACCTTCACCACCCAGAGGACCTGTTTGGTCCATTTTAGGTGCACTTGACCTTCAAGGAGCTTCTCTACAGGCAGGCCCCTCTAGGAGCTGCATTTCCCTCTTCACTGGAAGCCAGAAGGTTACCCATGTTTAAAAGTTTTAAAAATTTGCATATATATATATTTTTTAAAAACAATGATTCTGAAAAACCCACATAAGAAAAGGAAAGTGCTGAGACTGATGTCTCCTGATAATTACCCGCCTGTTAAATAAGAACACTAGACATTTTAAATGATAAGGTAGCTAGCCTGAAGACAGATCTCAGGATTAATGAGACTTTATTTTTAACAGACTTATATAACAAAGTACAGAAAATGTTTTATAAGACACATTTACGAAATATAGACTTTAGGACAGGTAGTAAAATCTCTTCATTTCAGTGATTCCTTCATTAAAAATCCATTACACTAAGTCTGGAGAAAATAAGTATGAGACTTTGGAATGGCTGGTATACACATGTCATCCATTTCTTGCCAAGATCATTGCCAAAGATTCCAAGTCTGAGATCACTTAAATGGGCTCTGTACCCAGCATCCTGTCACAAAAATAGGGGTGTCTAGGCAGGAGGTACTATAATAGGATGGTTCACACTGCAGTAAAATACACAGGTAGACCCCAATTATCACCTCTTCCAGGAGCTGGGTGATGAGACGTGGATAGCGTCCTGCTGGGAACAGAGCGAGCCCTCAACTGCTGCGCCACCTGGGAGGCCCTGCCCTGAATGACTTTTTACTAATGTTATGTTCAGTACAAATTTATATTATTTGTATTTTTATTAGCAGACACTAAAATCTTTTCTTATGTATTGGAGACATGTAAGTATAGTACTTCATAAGTCACTTTACTTTCTGAAGCTCTTCTGAGTTTCATCTTTGGTGGTCCAAATGGCAATGAAGATTTGACAGATGATTTTGGGGGTGACGTGTTAGAAATGAATTATGCCCTAAGCATTCTAGCATAGTTTATGCAAAGACATTTCACTCTTCATGGACAGTTTCATAACATATTTATGTTTATCATTTCACAACAATTTATGTTGTATTCAGGATATTTACCTCAAATTGAAATGTCTTCAGTATGCATGCAAGCCGTGGAAAAAATCTCAACCCTGGGATAATCAAATTATTTGATAATTCAGAGTTTCAAAATATTCTAAAACTATGAGTGTTTTGCTTTCAAAGTTTTGTGAATTCTATTTTACCAAATAAATTGTCACTTGTATGAGATTTCCTATATTTTATCCAGAATTTAGTCTATCTTTTGTCTTGGAGAAAATAAAAGTGTTTTGATAAATATGTTAAAGAGTAAGGTTACTGTCTTTGTTAGTTAATTATGACAAAAATGGCAATGACTAGTAAATCTCTATTATTTAAAACTTACTTCATAATTTAATGAGAAATAGAGGAATTTTAATATGGCCTTAGATGTTCTCCAATTCCACATTGTTTAATAATAATAGAGTCAAAAGCCTTGACTTGGAAAATGTGAAGAATCTTTACCAGTTTAAGATACTTCCAAGGTGACGCCATCCTAGAGCCTGCTCCAGGGACAGGGTCACACCGCTGGGCATGGAGGCTTCTTCACATGGATTCTGGTGGTGGGAAGAAGGATAAATATTTGCCTGAGTCCATGGAACATCCAGTACTAAGAGTGATCTTGCATGTAAACGATGGACTCTGGGTGGATTCCTGAATCCAGGGCTGTGCCACCTGCTCAGGTGTCAGAGTGGAGGAGGTGAGGGAAAGTCTCAGCACCTTTCCCTCAATTGTGCTGTCAAACTAAAACTCCTCTAACAAGTGCTAGTCAACTTAGAAAGTCTAGTACAAGGATCGTTTAATATAGTGCAAACATGAACTAGTCAATCATTAAAATAACTTTTAAAATTACATAAAATGTACACTAATAGTGCAATTGGAATATATATAAGAAAGATTTCTTTAGATTCTAGTACACTCAAAATTTAAAACTTAAGACACATTTATTGTCAGTTTTATGTATCACCTGCAGGTGTCAGCAACATCATTTGAGCTATCTACTCAATGATTTTTCTTTCTATACATGCACAAAGGCGATAAAGCTTCATTTCTAAATGAAGCACAAAAAGAGTGATAAATAATAATTTTTAAAAGTTAATATACTGTAATAAACGTTAATGAATGTGATCTCTCTCAGAAGATCTCATTTGTGATGTCAATTGACTTCATTGAACGGACACTTCAGAAAACAAACTACAGTTAAGTCTGGGAAGGCGGGTGGGGTCTGCTAACTTTGCAGCAGAGTCTACGGTTAAGTATGGAGGAGGGGAGTTCTACCGCACTCTGTAGCTAGGAGACATTTATTGTCAGTTTTATGTATCACATGCATTTAAAAAATTTTTTTAAAATTTTTTTTAAGATTTATTTTTTATTTATACATACAAGCTGGGGTGCAGGCCAGAGGCGTGGGGCGGCGAGAGGGTTCACCAGAGACAGAGTGGGGAGCAGAACAGGCAGATCAGAAGTACACTGCTGAGGGGAGCAGCGGGCGAGGCAGGAGAGGTCTGCCCCACCATGTGGGATTCTCCCCGGCTGGGCGTCGAACTCGCGTCCCCGCTGCCGACAGCTCCACAGCGCAGGTGTCAGCAACATTATTCATGCTCTTCCCTGTAAGAATAAGTCCTCCTGGTGCTTTTGGAATCCTGTCTTCCATAGACGTGGGCACCTGTGCCGGTGCTCAGCCCCTGTTCAGTGCAGTTGAGGCCCTTCAAGCAGTGTGACAGCATCTGGTCAGCAACCTTGCTGACGTGCGTAAAAGCCTGTAAATGCTCTGTGGAGCGGGACCCCTAAGAGCTTCCTGCCCAAATACAGAAGGCCGCTCCTCTTTTCCTCCAAGCGCCTTCACAAAGTGTCTGCAGAGCCGGCGGCCGTGGTGGGCTCCAGCTCAGTCCCCTCTGACTCTGGCTGCGTCTCACCTTGCATTGGTCTTTCCAAGTGGGTTTTGAAGTAGGACCCAAGCATGTAATAATAAGTCAGCATGGCCAACTATCCCTTATTTGTAATGAATGTGGGAAACCGACATTGACATAAAAAGTTCTAATTAAATAGTTAATGGAATATATTTGAGATACGTTTTACTTTATTTAAAATTGGAACCACAGTCTGCACACTACAATGGGCTCAAGAACACAGTGATGGCAAATCCTGGTTAGCCAGTGATATATATCTGAGAGGTGTGATCCCACACCCCTGAATCACACGTGCTGTAAAACAACATTACCTCAAAAAAAAAAAAAAAAAACAATCTAAGGAAAGAAAAGCTCAGTCCAGATGCAGCTGCAGATTGAACATGACATAAACTGGAGACACCATTAAATATGAAATTAATCTTCAGGGGAAAGTGTGTAAAATACAATACAATCTGAAGCCTCTTATATAGAGCTCAAGGAAACATTCTATTCATGCATTACACATTTTTGTAAACTAATTTTTTCTCATAATTAGAAAAAAATTGGGTTACATTTATGGAGAGACCATTTCCTCCTCCTCGTTCTCTGTCTCCGTCCTCTCTCCTCCACTTTTCTCCCTCCCGCTGCCTTCCCCTCTCAGGCCTGTCTCTCTCTGGGCTCTCTTTTTGCTTCTCTGCTTTCTGTTTCTTTTTGACATCGCCAGCATGATCATTTTCATGAGAGTTATCATCCTTTTGCTTTCATGACTTCCACCATTTTATGCTATAATATTATATGGGATACGTTATGGAATTGGATAATTTATTCATCGTTAACATTTATCCTTAATAATGTATAATGTTACAGACCCATGAAGTCACAGGCAAAGGGGTGTGTCCGGGGCAGGAGCGAGGCGGTGCTGCTCCGAGCGGACCCGGCCCTGGGAAGATGCTGGTGAGTGTGGCGCATGGCTGGGGGCACTGCCACAGTGGCCCTGAGAAAAGTGGGTGATCTGGGGTTCTGTGCGGTTCTGTTGAGGGAGAAAAGCAGCTGAACTGATGAGAAACGACTGTGCCAGGCTGTCCCAAGTATCACTTTTCAAGTCTCAAAAACTCTCCTCCCAAGAATAGGAGGAAAGTTATTCTTTAGTGATAAATATCAATATTTCTTAACCTCAAATATTGAGACAAGTGTTTATTTTCTTACTTCAAGAAAATGCATAGCCACTTCTTGTAATATATCTTCTTCTGACTTACTATGGATGAAAGAAATTACTCCTAGAGCATATGATGTATTTTGACCATCGGCTCACGGATCTGCCGGGGGCTGGCGTGGTCGTGGTCGTCCTTTGCTCTGGGTTGGCCAGAGGCTGCCCACACTGAACTCCTCCCTCTTGAATCGGCCCTGACTCCTGGGTCTAAAGGAAACCAAAATGATGGGCTCTCTGACATACAGGCTTCTTCCAGGAGACACTGGAGTGAAGATTGCAGTCCTGAACGAATCATTGCTCTGGGGCACAGCACAGGGCAGGGTCCCCGATTTGGCAAGGCCCTGCCCCTCCTGTTTCTTGGATAATGTATGAGGAAAGTCCCAAGATTTAGTTGAACCTATTTGCTGCCACCGAGATGGGGCTCTGATCCTTGTCGTATCCCATCGTGATCATTGGCTCAGTCATGGTCGGGTCCTAGTGGGGTCGGGCGGCTCCCTGAAGGCCAGGATTCCTGTTTCAGTCTGCCCAGGGGTGTTGGATGATGTCCTTGATCTTGCCTCTCTCCAGTGTCCAGCTCCATCATCTTACCCAGCAGGTCCCCCAACCTGTGCAAGAGATACACAGGAAAGAAGTCACGGAGAACACATTTTCTCAGCTACCAATATCCTGTCCCACCAAGGGCGGCCATCCAATGACCTGAAGTCTAGCTCCACGCCAGCCTCCAGGGGTCAACAGTTGGTCCTTGTAGTTTTGGAGTGAGAAGACCTGTGGGGTGTGGTACTTGGGGCTGCCCAAGTAGGTGCCAGATGCTGGTCCCAGCACTACACGCTCAGGCTGAGTCTGATGCTTAATCTTCTGCTCTTGATCCATTTCAACATCCCTGGGCTTCAGGCCCGGCATCGATTCCCTTGTGCTGATGCCATCTCAGGGCAGAGAGGACCTGTTGGAACTTGCCACAGGCCCCACTCTCTGTCAGGTGCCTCCGGTCCCACAGGTGGTCGTGCAGGCCCCTGCCTTCCACATGCTCCATGACCAAGAAGACACTGTCTTTGGAGTCATAACCTGGAGACTCTGGAAAATGCGTGGGTGGCTCAGTCCTCATGCAGCTCACCCCCTGACATGGAGAGGTGGTCCTGCACGGTGGTGCTCTCACTCTCACGGGCTGGCAGGACGTGGTGGTCCTTTGCTCTGGGGTGGCTGGAGGCTGGACAACACTGAAATTCTTTCTGCCAATCGGCCTGACTCCTGGGGCGAATGTAAACTGGAGATGACGTCCCGTTATAGAGGCTTCTTCCAGGGGACATTGTGCTGAAGTTTGCAGTACTGGAAGGACCATGGCTGTGAGGTCCAGCACATGGCAGGGTCCCCAAGATGGCCTGGCCCTTCCCCTTCTGTTTCCAGGATAATATGAGGAAAGTTACATGATTTCCTTGAACCTATTTGTTGCCACTGAGCTATGGTTCCAGATCCTTCTGGAACCCCGTGGTGATCACGGCCTTGGTCATGGCCGGGTCCTGTAGGTGGTCAGGTGGCTCCCCTAAGGCAAGGAGATCCTGTTTCATTCTGACCCAGGGTGTTGGAGGATGTCCTTGACTTTGCCTCATCTCTGGGGGCACAACTCTATCATCTTACTCTGCGGGTCCACAACGGGGGTGCTTGAAGTAGGTGGGCACGCGGAAGCAGCCAGTAAAGATTGTTGCCTCAGCTTCCTCTGGTCCTACCGCAGTAAATTCAGTGGCCCAGTGACAGGATGTGGAGCCCCACCCTTCTCAGTCCCAACGCCCCTGAGCCCGTGGTTCTGAGCTTGGGGACTCTGGCTGCCATCCAGGGACGTGGGCTTGGCCGTTCACGTGAGACACAGGCCTCCGCCGACACTGTGAGTGAATATCAGGAGAGGCCTGGGGGGTCGGGCTAAGGAAGCCTGCAGTCTGAGTAGCAACAGAACCCCCTTAGAACACATGACCCACTGTTTCCACGATCCCACTGCAAGTCCCTGGCAGGTCTCAGGGTCCCAGCATCTGGACCTGTCTTTTGCTAACCAACTCCCCCAGTTTGTGCAAGGAGGTATTTCCTTTTTTTTTTTTTTTGAAAAAAAGCAGATTTAATGTGTAATTTCATGCTAAAAATGAAGTATTAATAGTTATTAAGAAATTACCACTTTTTTTTATAATATATATTTTTATTGTTATTTGTGTCTTTTACATTTTGTATTCCCCTTTTGGTAGCCCACCACCAATTCACCCGTGATCCATCTCCATGGTCCCTTGTGTTCTTTTCTATTCCATTTTGTGCCCTTTTCCTTCCCTCCCTCCGCCTCCCTCCTCCCCCCCACCCCACTGATTGTCTCTCTCCCACCCGACCTCCCTATAGTCCTGTTATAAGTGAAACCATTCGATATTTTTCTCTTTCTTTCTGGCTTATTTCACTGAGTATGATCCCCTCTAATTCCATCCATGTCGCTGCAAATTGCATGTGTTTATCTTCTTTCCATGCTGAATAGTATTCCATTGTGTATATGTACCACATCTTCTTGATCCAATCATCTATTTTTGGACATC
>PVIJ01012389.1:0-49937 GCA_004024925.1 Scalopus aquaticus
GGACTATCTGAGGGGCCGAAATCCAGCAGCAACGCCTGTGTAGGTGGCACGTGGGGGAGAGGAGACGGGGCCCCAGGGGCAGAGGCCGGGGTGACGCGGCTGCAGGCCGGGGTCATCTGGGGCCACCGAGGCTGGGAGGCCGGGCCAGCAGTGGGGCCAGCTGCTGGCGATTCCGGAACCCCGGGCCCGCGACTGCGGCTACGCGAAGCCCCTCGTTTTGGGTGACTTGCTGCAGCAGCCACAGACACCGGTGCTCCCCGCCCCCGTCCCCGCACGCCCTCGCCCTCACGCCCACTTCCCCTGCCCGGCTCTCTGGTCTCCCTCACCTCAGGCCTCCCTGGGGTTCACACTTTACCCCTCCCCCTCGGGCAGTAGCAGGGCGCACCTCCGGGCGCCCTGCCCTGTGCAGAGACGGGCTGTTTCATTTCACTGCGCTCTGGCGGGGCCAGGCTGTCTCGGGGGCCTGGGGAGGAAGGGGACCCCCTTCACTACTCTGCAGAATGAGGCCCTAGCCTGGGCATTTGGCAGTCACCCCGCTTCGGCGGCAGCAGGTGGGTAGAAACCCCTCGGGAATCCCATCTCTGACCCCGTCTGGCTGCGCCCCGGGGTCCTCCAGGCAGCAGCTGCGCGAGCACCCCTGCTTTCTCCTCCCACCGCAGGCGGGGCCCCGCTTTGCTCCGAGCACCTTCCTTCCCCCATCACGGGCCAGTCCCCTCCGCACCTCCTTCATACAGGGGCGCACCCTCTTGTGGCCACGCACTAACGGGCCGCTCTGGTCCCTGCCAACACCACTGCTCCCCAAAGGGTTCTTCACGCTCCTTCAGGAACCCCGGGTGCGCGTGGCTGCAGGCGCGGCGCCCCTTTTCTCCTCTCGCCAGTCTTCCCCTTGGAATCGCCTCAGGTTTGCTCGACCCCCTTTCGCCTCCCACATCCTGGGTCTCCAGCTCCGGGGTCCCCTGCAGCTGCAGCGGGCGCGCTCCCACCCCTTCTCGCCTCCCCTGCTCCAGGCGGCCTCGGGTCCCCAGGGCCCGCTCCTGCGTGCGGCCGGCGCGCTGCGTCAGGTGGAGGCGCAGCAACGCGCGCAGCTCGCCGCACACCGGTGACCCCCGGGAGCGGGCGGAGCGGGCGGGAGGGGCGAGCGGGAGGAGCCCACTCTCGCGGCGCCGCCTCCGCCATTGCTGCGCGCACGGGCGGCCGACGCGGAGCTCGCAGCGCGCTCGGAGTCAGACCTGCCGGAGCCGGGCGTGGGGTGAGTGCGCCGGGCCGCGACCCTTCCCGCGGGGAGAGGTCCGGCCGCCGTCGCCCCGGGTGGGCGGGACGGGGGTCGACGGGCGGGCGCCGCAGGATGCGTGGAGACTGGGGCGCAGGGCGGCGCCCCCTCCCCGGCCGCGGTGCGCCCTGCTCCGGCGCTTTGTCCCGCGCGGGGAGCGTCTGGCCGTGCGCAGCCCCGGCCCCCCACGCCGCGGCCTCACGCCCCGCCCCGCAGACCGGGGCCGGCGAGCTCCGCGTGACCCCCGCCCGGCCCTCCCTCGGCAGGCGGCAGCCTCGGGTCTCGCGGAGCGATGGTGAAGTTGGGGAACAATTTCGCGGAGAAGGGCGCCAAGCAGCCGCTGCTGGAGGACGGCTTCGACACCATCCCGCTGATGACGCCCCTCGATGTCAGTCAGCTGCAGTTCCCGCCCCCGGACAAGGTGAGCGGCCCCGCACCCCCGCGCTGCCGCCTGCGCACCCCGCATCTCGGGCGGCGGCCGCAACAAAAGAAGGCGCGGCGCGCGCGGGGGACGCGAGCTGGGGCGGGCTCGCGCGGGCGGGGAGGCCCGCGCGCCCGCGCCGCGTTCTGGAGCTGCGGGTTTGGGGGCCGCGGCCCGAGGGGACGGCTCCCTCCGGCAGCGGACTCGGGGGAGCCCGGGGGTTTTCGGGGGCGCCCCGGCGAGGCTGGGCCCTGCTCCACAGCTGCCGCCCCCAGCGCCCGCCCGGGGTTCCCGGGACTCGGGCCGGCGCGCCCCCGCGCCTCCCTGGTGCGGCCCAGCGGGGATGCTGCAGGCCGCTCCCGCCCGCGCCTCCCGCCTTTGTTGCTCCCGTGACATCTCCCTGCGCGTGGCCGGGGACGGGGACGGCGGTGTCATCCTCCCGGCGGCCTTCTCACATCAGCCGCAGCTGGAGGCGCCTCTTCCCTGAGGGCAGCGCAGCGAGTGGCCTGAGTCCCGGGGAGACTGTTCTCTAGGTTAACACCGAAAGGGCAAATCTGACACTGGAAGAGCCCCCGGGCCCCTGGCTGTGCCCGCCCCAGCGACTCCGCCCCGTGTGCCCATCCGACCCAGGCCCTGGAGAGCCCCAGGGGCTGACGGCCGGCAGCCCTGCCCGGCAGCTCCTTCTGGAGGGTTCCTTCCCCACCAAGGAGGGGAGGGGAGAGGCCAGCTGGCTCCCCTCAGTGCTGATCCCGCTCCCTGCTGCATTCTGGGGAGGCCGCAGGTGTCTCCGCTCAGGGAAAAGCGGCTTATTGGCCGCACCTGGCCCCAGGGCTGGGGGCGCCGCCAGGGAGAGGTGGTGCAGGCCACCGGGCCGCCTGGGCCTCAGCTCCGGCCCTGCCAGGCGGCAGACGCCCGCTCCCACAGCTGGCCGCTGTGTCCCCGCTGCCCCTCAGCCCGCGTCGCGCCTGTGCCAGGAACGCTGCGTCCCGAGATGGCACCTGGCAGGCGATTCCCCTCCACCCGAGCCACCTCCTTCCCCCTCGGCCTGTTTCCTTCCAGAACCGTCTGGCACCCGGCTGGCTCACACCCTTATTCCGGGGGCTCCGGGCCAGTCCGGCCGGGCAGTGGGGCTCGAGGAGCGGCCGGCAGCTCTGCGTGGCCATGGGCCCTGGTCTCTGGGCCGTTCGGGCGGGGGAGGGCGGGTGCGGACCCCCGCGGGGAGCTGGGGCTGGGCTAAAGATGTCCGAGGTCCCAGGTGAGGAAACTCTCTCAGCGTGTTTGTGGGATGTGTGAGGCCGCTGAGCTGAAGGCCACACCCCCCCGAAAGCCACTGCCCCCGGCCCTGCCCAGGGAGCTCCAGCTGGGGACCGCCCGGCCGACAGCTGCAGCTGTGCCCGGGGAGGCCGGGGCTCAGTGAGGGCGGTCACCGGACCCCTGAGCAGCGCCGGGCGGGCCGGTCTTCGCTGGGGGCTCCCGAGGCCTGCGCTTTCCCTCAGGGGCCTGGAACGCCCTGGGGTAGGGGGCTGTTACACCCCATTTTGCCGGGGCGCAGAGGGAGGCACGGGCGGTTCAGGGCACCCAGCCCGTCGGTAGCAAGTGGGGCCTGACTCCGGGCCCCTGAGTAGCCGCAGGTCCAGCTGGGTGAGGCCCCGGGGTGCCCGCCCCCGCAGAGTAGCCCGGCCAGTAAGGCCCCGCGCTGCGGTCCCCAGGGCAGGCGTGCTCCGGGGCAGCTGGTCCGCCTGGCTGGTCTTGGGGGCACGTGGCGGAGATGGGGGGCTCCGAGGCCCGGCCCCCGGCGGTGAGCGGCAGGAGGGCAGAGGAGGAGCGGAGGCGAGGCGGGCTGGGGTGGCCTCGGTGGTTTCCGGCACCCGCAGCCCCCCCAGGTCCGGCTGGGGTGTCCCCGCTGCGGCTGGGCTGCCCGTCCCGACTGCCCGCCAAGGAGTGCGGGGTGTCCCCCAGACTCGGAGCCCTGCGGGAAGAGTGTCTGGGGGCCGGTCTCCCCCGTCCCTCAGCCCTGTGGCGGCCCCTGCTCTGACCGGGCTGGAGAATGGTCACCCCGAGATGGCCTGAGCACCCCGGCCGCAGCGCCTGTCGGGCAGGCAGCGAGGGCCAGAGGGTGTGAGGGAGATCTGAGGTGCAAACTGGGGGTTCGGCTGATGCTAGAGGGGAGACGCAGGGAAAGGGCTTGTGGGGGCAGAGGCAGGCTGGTCTCCTGCCTCACGGGAGGCGCTAGGAGCAGGGAGCCCCCTTGGGGCCGGGCCAGGGGGAGCAGGGGCTGGTGGGTGGGGGCAGAGATGCCGATTGAGGAGGGAACCGGGACCCCACTTCTCTCGTCTCACCCCGGTGTGTCCAGCCCCCTGCCCTCCCTGGGCGGCGCTGGGGAGCCCCGTGAGCCCCCACTTGTGGCGGTGTGGTCAGCGCGTCCGGCTCCTCTGCCCGCTGTGGGCCGGTGCCCCTGCCCAAGGCCCCCCGGTGATGAGGGGTCAGCACCCGGGTCTGGCTTGGGGCGCCGGGCAGCCCCCGGGCAGACGTGTCCACGCACGGGCCCCGCCGCTGACTGTGGTTCTGTCCCCCGGCAAGGTGGTCGTGAAGACCAAGACTGAGTATGAGCCGGACCGCAAGAAAGGCAAGGCGCGGCCCCCCAAGATAGCCGAGTTCACCGTCAGCATCAGCGAGGGCGTCACGGAGAGGTTCAAGGTGAGTGGCCACGCGGGCCCCCGGGACGGCCATCTGGGGCTCCCTCTCCTTCCTCCCCGCCCTCCTCCCGCGCGGCCACGCTGTAGTGGCAGGACCCTGTCCCCGTGGACAGGTCAGGTGGCCCGGCTCGCAGAGGGGAGGCTGAGGCACAGCAGGGCCAGGGCCTGGGGCCGTGTCTGCCCTCCGGCCGCGCCCCACCCGCAGCCACGCCCAGCCAGGGAGTGGGCGCAGAGGCCGTCGGGGTTCTGCGGCGGGCGGGTCGGTGCCCGGCTGCGGAGGGGTTGGGTGTGCCCAGCAGCCGGCCCTCCCTGCCCTGCCCTCGCCCCGATTGGCCCCGGTGGACAGGGGTGACCCCAGTCAGGTGCTGCTCCGGCGGCCGCAACGTCCAGCGGCAGGTGGGGGGCCGAGCGTGGCTGGCTTCTCACCCCGGCGCTGGGTGGGGTCTCCGCGGAGCGGGTCCCTCAGGGCCGGGCTGTGTCCTCGCCCCAGCAGCCTTCTCGCGCGCCCGCCGGGCCGGTCCCCACGTCCCTCGCCTGGCGCTGGTGACGCACGCCGGCCACCGGGGCCTCCGCCAGGGCGGGGCGTCGCTGGGTGCGGTTCCCCGGTTGCCGGAGCTGGGCGGCGGGCTGGGCTGTGGGGGCGCCGGCCGCCCGCTCTGCCCCCGCCCGGCTGTGAGGAGGTGATGTGTGCGGTCGGTGCTCGTAGGTGCTCGCCCAGCCCGCTGCGTCAGCCTCCTGTCCACCGCAGGCCTGGCCGGTGCTCTGGCAGGTGTCGTGGCATGAGGCGCTCGGCCCCGGGGGCTCTGCCTGGAGGCCCGTGCACGTCCCCCACCCCTCCTGGCACCCAGGCCTCCCTGTGGGCACCCCCTCCACTCCCACCCCCCTTCCAGCTCCTCTGGTGTCAGCTCACCTGTCACCTCCGCCATGCAGCCTCCTGGGATTGACCCACGGCCCTGGCTTCCCTCCGGCCTTTGCAAGGAGGCAGTTACAGCTTCTGGCGGTTACCTGCCGTGCCCAGGAGCTAGGCCCTGGGTTGGGCTTGTTGCGCTGCTCCCAGTCCTCACAGAAACCCCGGGAGGTGGGCACCGTTATTTTACAGTGAGGGGAAACCGAGGCAGAGAGCTGGAAGTTGCAGCCTTGCTCCTGGCTGTGACCGAGGCCACAGGTGGACTGGGGGCGTCCAGCCCCCGCCACCCTGGTGCTGTGGGACTGTGAGCTGATGGGGGGCCCTTCCCAGTGCCCGCTGCCCGCGGCCTCTGCCTGCCCACGCGAGGGGCCCAGTGCACGGCCGCCCGCCTGCCCGGTGTCGTCTTTTCATGCGAGTGCCCAGTTCCCCGCCCTCCTCGTGGCCCTGCCTCTGGGTGTGAGGCCGTCCTGGCGAGGTCCAGCGGGGTGGCCCTTCGGCTGGCTGGTGCCCCAGGCGGAAGCTGGACGTGGCGCCCTCTCCCCCGCTCGGCTCTGGCCCGTGGGGCCTCACCTGGGCACCTCCAGGCCCTTCTCCCGTGGCGCCCAGGACACGCACAGCCTGGCGGCCTCAGCCTAAAAGAACCGGGCACTTGGGGACACTCCAGGTTCCGCCCGGGACCCTCAGCCGCTCGCCGTGCTGCGAGCCCCGCCCCGGACAGATGTTGGGGCGTCAGCCCCCAGCGCTCGCCCTGCGGGAAGGTGACCTGCCCAAGGTCACGGGCAGAGACAGAGGCCCTCCCCGTCCCCAGGCCGCACGTGCGGTTGTGGCTGTCCAGGTGTCCCCACCAGGGCTTTGCGTCCTTTGTTGGGGGGCGGGGAGTGTCCTAGCCCAAGGTCAGAGTGGGCTCCGAGGGCTGCAGCCTTTGGGGGTGTGAGTGGTGCCCCCCCTTCTGGAACGTTCTCTCGGCCTCTCTGCCCCGGTCCTTTGTGGGCATCTCTGGCGCTCACGGCACAGCGGCTGGTCGGGGCGGGCGCTCTTCAAGCAGGGCAGCACCCGGGAGAGGCTGTCCTGGGCTGTCCGGGGCCGGCCGGGCTCTGGCCCTTGGGGGCCGGTCCCAGCCGCGGCGTGGGGGGCTGCTTCCCGGGAGGGGACCGGCTGGCTCCTGGGTCCTTCCGCAGGGCTGAGCCGTCCGCTGGGGCGCTGCCCGCCGCGCCTCCCGGTGCCCGTGGCCTCCGCCAGGCCAGACCGTCTTCCAGATGTGGCCTTGTGGCAGTCGCTCTGGGGTGCATCTCTGGGCCGCCGGGTTGCCAGGCGGGTTGCTAGGTAACCACGACCTGGCCGCCCTGGGATTGCAGGATGAATCACCGGGCAGGCGGGGCAGCGAGCGGCTTCCCAGGAGCCCGGCGCGTGGCGGGCGGTGCTTTCGCTAATGCAGGGGTGCTCATGCCAGCGCCAGGCGCCGGGTGCTTCTCCGGGTCCCCACCTGGACACCCCGGATGCGCCTCCACCTCAGGGCCCGGGGCTGACGCTCCAGCCCCTCCCCCTCCTTGCCTGCCCCCCACTGGGAAGACAAGGGCCTGGACAGGGCAGTGCAGGGGTCCCTCGGGGCTCTGCCGGCCAGGGCTGGGACTGGCCCTGCTGAGGTCCACACGGGGTGCGTGTGTGTGTTACGAGGTTGGGGCTCAAGCCCCCCAGGCAGCTTTTGGGCTTCAGGAGACGCCAAGGTCAGCCTTGCGCAGAGCTGCGGGAGGCCCTGAGGCCCCGTGGCCAGCGCGTCTGGGCGGCCCCTGCTCCTCAGTCCTGCGTGACCTTGAGCCTGCCCTTCGGCCACACTCTCCAGGGCTCCGCGCGCCGCGAGGTGCAGCCCTTAAATATTTACGAGCGGCGCACGTTCCGCAGCGTCCGTGGGGGGTGGTCCCCGTGAGTGGCCCGCGGACTCGCGGTGACCTTCAGCTGGGCATCCCGGGGCTGTGGAGACCTCGGGTTTCTGTCCGCTGTGGCCGCGGGCCTCAGCCAGGGCCCCCCAGCAGGGGTGAGTCGGCGGGGGTGTCGGTCGTGCACCTTCGTGTGGGTTACTTAAAATACTCAGCGCCCTGAAGGCTTGAAGATGCCAGGACTCGTCTTATTTTTCCAAGACATTTTTTGGACTGCATGACTCAGCAGAAACGCCCCCCCCCAAGGGCGGGAGGACCCCCCACCCCGGCTCCCCGCGGCCTGTCCGGCACTGCTGCCTCCGGGGATTGAGCAGCCTGGGAGCTGACCCCGCCCGACATTGTCGGTGGGGGTCAAGGGCAGAGAGGTTAAGGGACAAGCTCAAGGTCACCCGAGAATCGGGGTGAAGTAGGGTCAGACCCATTTCCACCTGCCGCCCCGAAGTCCCCCGAGCTGCTCCTGCACCGGCCGCTGGCCAGGCCCCCTCCTGTCAGTCACCACACTGGCCCCCTGGGCCTGGCCTCTCGGAGGACCCGGGGGCCAGAGCCGGGGGGAACACAGTTCGCAGAGCCGCTCGAGCCCCTTGTCTGCAAAGTGGGGCGACTGCTAACCCCACCTCACAGTGGACACTTTGGGAGTGGGGATGTGGGCCGCGCCTTGGAAGTGTCCCCAGGAATACTTCTAGGGGTGACGGTAGATGCAGTGATTTGGGCTGCAGGGGTAGAACCCTCAGCTGCGCACCTGAGCACCTAAGACACAAGGTACCCCCCTTACAAACCCCTCACGAAGTTCACCCCAGTTGCTGTCATTCCTGGCTGTTCCTTCCAGAAAGCGTTCCTCAGCAACTCCTTTCGTCTGCCTGGGTCTTGCCATCTTCTCAGGACCCCTGTAACGGTCTGGGTCATCCCAGACCCCCTCTTCACCTCTGGCCCATCTTTTAAATTGGGGTGAAATATGCTCACTGTAAAACTGATCATTTTAAAGTGTCCGATTTAGTGACATTTAGTGCCCTGACAGTCGCCCGAGCACCGCCACCGTCTAGTCCTTTTCATCACCCCGAAAGGAGACCCCAGACCCATTAGTTATTGCTCCCCATTGCCCCCTCCCCTCGCCCCAAGCAACCGGGAGCCTTCCCTGGATTCCCCCCTTGGCGTGGTTCACGCGGTGAGCGTGCCGCTGGCGCCTTTCACTCACCCACGTTTTCAAGGTTCAGCCGTGATGCAGCCGTCCGCCCTTTTTTACAGCTGAGTAATATTCCCCCGTGGACCCCTTCATCTGTTGATGGACATTTGGGTTGTTTCCACCTTTTGGCAGCGGCGAGTAGCCCTGCACACGCTTCTGTTGGAGCACCTGTCCCCACTTCTGTGGGGCGCGCACCAGGAGCGGGACTGCTGGTCCAGAGGCTCGTTTTTACGTCTCCCGTAGCAAGGCACGAGCCGCCGTGCTGCGCCCCACGGCAGCTGCACACGTTGCCCCTGCCAGCAACGCGGCCTCCCCACGCCCTTGCCCACTTGTCTCCTCGCCGTGAAACCCGTGCCAGGTGCTGCCAAGTGGGGCTGCCCGCGGCTCTGGGCTTTGATTGGCCTTTCCCTGCCTGCTGGCCGTTCGTGGCGCTTCCCCGGAGCCGTTTGGCCCAGGCTTCCTTGCTTTTGATCGGGCTGTCTCTGCTGCTGGGCTGGAGGAGTGTGCTCTTCTCCGGGTGCGAGGCCCACGCCCGACGCGCCCCGGCGCACATCTGCCCCGGCCCGCGGGCTGTCTGCACCGGCTTCCGGTGCCCTGGGGGGCGCAGCGGCTGAGTCCTGGTGAAGCGCGTTTCCCTGTGTCCGCCTCTCGTTGCCGTGCGGTGGGGTCTCACCTGAGATCGGGGCGGGCAAGCCGTGCAGGTTTGTCCCTGGGCTCTTGGGGCTTCAGCTTTCGTCTTTACCCCTGGGATCGGTCTTCGGGGTCCCTGCAGGCGGCGTGAGCGCGGGCCCCGCGACACCCTTCCGCGCGTGCAGCTCGTTTCCCGGCACCACTTGCAGAGGCCGCTCCTGCCCACCGGGCTCGGCCCTCGCTGGTCCTGCGCGCGGCCCACGCCTCTGGGCTGCTGTCAGGGCGG
Source organism: Scalopus aquaticus (assembly GCA_004024925.1). NCBI lineage: Eukaryota > Metazoa > Chordata > Mammalia > Eulipotyphla > Talpidae > Scalopus > Scalopus aquaticus. Next base: position 9,325 of record PVIJ01012389.1, read on the forward strand.
CCCCGGGGTCACCGAGGGGCTGTCGTGCGTTCTGGGGTGAGGGAGGGTTCCCCGCGTAGCCTTCCCATCAGGGTTGCTTTGATGGGGGCCCGCGAAAGTTTCCCTTTCTGCAAAGAGGCTGTGGGGATTTTACTCGGGATCGTACTGGGCCTGCGGTCGGTTTGGGGGCGTCCCGCTCACACGACTCTTCCGGGGTGTCGGGGTGTCTCTCCGCCTGCTTGGGTCTTTAATCTCGTCCAGCAGCGTCTGCGGGTTGCAGTGTCTGGATTCCTTTGCCTTTTCCTGAAGGTGCCAAGCGGCCGCCGGCTCCCCTGAGGGCGGGGCGCTGGGCACAGGTGTCTCTGTCCGTCGCTGCGGTTTCGGGGAGCAGAGCCCTCACCGCATGGAGAGCCTCGGCGCTGGGTGTTACTTCGGACCCACTTGGGCGTGTCACAGTTCACACCTGCCCCCTGGGCCTGGTGTGCCAAGACACCACCGGAAACGCGCCCCCAGTCTCGGGGCTCCCGGGCCTCCAGCCCTGGCTCCGGGAGAGGCCTGGCGGTGGCACGGCTGCGTGGGGGCTGCAGAGGCCCAGCAGCCTGCGCCCCTCCTTCGTGCGCCTCCAGTGGCTGGGTGACCCAGGCGCACGGCGTCTCCACAGCGCCGAGTTCTGCTCCGCTGGCTGGTACATGCTCTGGGTTGGTTCCAGGTACCCGAGGGCTGCCAGCGAGGACGCAGGGAGATGGGCCTCCGCCAGCTGGATCCGGTCCCTCCCTCACTCCCCAGCCCCCCAGGCGTGTGGGCCTCGGCTCCCGTGGTGAGACAGGCTGGCGAGGCTGCCGCCAGCAGCCTCACCCCTGGGGTCGCCGCGCAGCCTGCCTGTCCTGCGGCCCTGGCGCTCAGCGTCTTGCCTCCCTGGGGCGCAGACCTCGGGGCCGGCGCAGCGCCTCTCCAGGTGCCCTCACTGACTTGGCCCCGCCACATGTAGAGGAAGGTGCACAATTGGGGGCCTCTGGGGGTGTTCTTCTCAGAGGCAGCGGGAAAGGGGTCTGCCTTGTGGGTGCTGCGCTCTCGGCACACACGTGGGGCCGTCATTAGCTCGTCTGGGATAGGCTGGAAAGTGGGGGACCGCTGGTGACTGGGGCCTGCAAATGCTTAGGGTTGGGAGAGTGTCAATGTGGTGAGAGCCTAAGACTCCAGGGGCGGGGAGGAAATGGTCTGTCCGGCCAAGGAATTTCGTACTTTGTTCTGGAACCTTCCTTGTCGTCTCACTATGGAGGGAGGTTTCATGCAACTGCATCGGGACCTGGCACCGCTGGGTTGGCTGGTGCATGTGCTGCTGGTGTGCGGGTTGGGGGGCTCTGGGCCCCAGGGGGATGCCGGAGTGGGCAGCACCCCCACCTGCCACAGGCCCATCCTGAGCCCCGGACGTCTGCCTGGAAGTCTGGTCTTTTGACCCCGTGACCCTTCCGCTCACCCCACCAGCTCACCCTTGCCTCTGGCAGCAGCCCGTTCTCTGCAGCGGGGAGATCAGTTTGCAGCTTTTAATTTTTCAACAAGTTTCCACAAGTGAGAGTGCGCGTTTGTCGTGCTGCCGTCACGTGGCACGAGGCCCTCGAGGTCCGCCTGTGCTGCTGAGATGGTGACACGTGTGCGCGTCCGGTCGTGTTTCCTTTCGTCGGGTAAGCACCCAGAGGCCGGGCTGCTGGGCCTCGGTCGAGCTCGACTCCACGAGGCCCCTCCGTGCCGTGGGGGGCCGTGGGGTGCCGTGGCCGCCGCGGCTGAGCTCCCCTCCCGGTGAGGCCGGCCCTGCCTGTCCGTGTCTGCTTTGGGACCTGCTGCCGGCCCTGCCCGCCTCGGAGCAGAGCGCTCGCCCGGCTGTCCCAGCCTCTGCCCGGAGGCCGGCCCGGCCCGGCCTCACCCGACGCTGCTGTTCCGTTGCTGTTGGCGTCGAATCCGGACTCACGAGGGCCACGTTAGCCCCTCCCGGGGCTTCTCACCTCAAGTCCTGAACGCTGCTCGCCCCCCGCGTCAGGCGTGAGACGGTGGCGCCCCGTCCTCGGCTGTGGGACTCGCCGCTGCGTCCCCGGCCCCGGCCGGCCAGACCCGCTCTGCCCCGCCCCGCCCCGCCCGCCCTCCCCGCCTCCTGCCTGCGCCGCCTCGCTCCTGCTGTCGTCGGACAGCGGGGTGGGGGGCCTCCGGCTCCGCGGCCCTCGGTCTGGCGTGGCTCTCCGGGGCCGCCGCAAGCCCAGCACATTTCGGGGTGGCCTGTGCTGGTCCTGTGACGTGCGCATTGCAATTTTGCTTCGGTCTTTTATCCTTTTCTCATTTCACTCCTGCAGCGGAATCTTGGGGTTGCTCCAGCTGGGAGGTCGCCTGGGGGTACAGCCGGTGGTGCGAGCAGGCACCATCTGCCCTTTCACTTGTGCCCCTCACCTGCGGCTCCTGTGTCGCGTGCACACCTCTCCCCTCCTTGCTTACGCTTTGATTTCACCCTTTGGAGACACTGCAGACGGGATCATTAAATTCCCAGCTGCCGGTCTAGAGACGGAACAGACTGTTGTGCACTGACGCGTGGCCCACGACTTGGCTGAACTGATGCTAACACTTGGGGGTCGGGGAGCGTCTTCCTGCTCTTCTAGTGCGCCGTGGCTCCAGCAGGGGGCTCCAGCAGGGGGCTCCCTTCCTTCCGACTTGGCCGCCGCCTCCGCCTGCCCGCTGGGCTGGGGTGGGGTGCGGCGGGCGCCTGCGTCGCACCCCTGGCCCTGGAGGTGCTCGGCTTCCGCCCGGCTGCGGCGTGGGCCATGTTCCCTTTATACCCGTTTCCTGCAGAGGTTTTGGGGTCATAAATGGATGTTGTTTCTTCGAGCTTTTCTGCGCCTGCTGAGACAGCCACATGGCTCCCACCCTCTGCTCTTGGGGGGCAGCCCGCGGACACGCCCCGCTTGAGCCTGGTGGGGGGCCCCTACTGTGGCACTCAACTCAGTTCGTGTATTTTGAGGTGTCTTCCAACAGGGTGATGGACCCAAACAGCCAAGATCAGATGCCAGCGGCTCCCACAGAGGCGCCACTTACATTAGAGGCAGCTGTGCCCACAGGCCTCCCCAGGGCGGGCGCCCCCTGGCTTCCGGGCTGCCAGCAGGCAGCTGGGCCCTGGGCAAGGCAGGTTCGGGGTCAGGCCGGGGCGGCCACTCAGGGCCCGGCTGTGGGGCCTGTGCTGACCTCGCCCCTCCGGGCACCTGCTTCCGTGGGGCGCCCTGCCTGTCCCGGGCCTGAGCAGTGAGGCTGCGCCGTCTGCACCCCGTGCCAGGCCGGTCGCCCAGGCGAGCAGGTGCCAGCCCTGCAGCCCAGGAGACGGCCCAGGCCGCGGTGCCGCCTGGGAGGGGCGCTCGGAGCACCCGCCCATCTGGGGTCTGAGGCCCGTCCCGGGGGCTGGACGCGGGGAGCGCAGCCTCGGAGCCTGGGTAGCCCGGCGGGGCGGTAGACGCTGGGTGCCACCTCCCCCGCCCGGCACGGGGAGCCAGCTGGCGGGAGGGGGACTTGCCCCTGCCCCCCCCCGGCCTCAGCCTCGCAGTCACCCGGGGGCGCGGCAGGCTGGCAGTGCTCCCAGGCAGCCACCTATGGCCGTGCCCGCCCGCCCGCGCGGCTCTTCTCTCCGGGGAGCTCTACCCGGGCCGGGACGCTCCAAGCCGCCCATTTCTGATGCTTCTGGGTGGGTGCGAGGACATGAAGCCGGGGCCGGGCCCCCGGGCCCCCGAGCCGGCAGCCCGCAGCGCCATCCACTGCCCCTGACGCCCCCGCCCGCAGGTCTCCGTGCTGGTCCTCTTCGCCCTGGCCTTCCTCACCTGCGTGGTCTTCCTGGTGGTCTACAAGGTGTACAAGTACGACCGTGCCTGCCCCGACGGCTTCGTCCTCAAGGTAGGGCCCCGCCAGCCCCAGCCAGCGTGGGCGTGGGGCACCTTCCTGGCCCGGCCGGGGGTCAGGCTGGGGACCCGGCGCCCCGATGTGGCCGTGTGGGCAGGGTCCCTGGTCCGGTCCAGGCTGCAGCTGCCTCTTCCCCCCGGAGGCGAGGGGAGGGCGGCTCGGCGGCTTCAGGGGACAGCACGGCCCCGCCACCGGACACGCACACGAGGCTGGGCCTGGAGTGTGGCCCGACAGCTCCGGTGCCAGCCCCGCAGGCAGCAGAGGCCGTGCAGGGGGGTGAGGCACCTCGGGGGGCCGTGGGGGGCCGCGCGAGCTCCGCCCCCCGGGGTCTGAGGCCTCCGGAGGGGCTGGGCCGCTGGGCCCTGTCACCGGGGAGGGCGTGGACAGCGCTTGGTCGCTGGCCAGGGACAAAGACCAGGTCGGGAGGAGGAAACCAGTGTGGGGTGCACATGGCCGGGGTCCCCGGGGAAGAAGTGGGGGGCCAGAGCCCCGGGAAAGCCTCAAAGGCCAGTCCCCAGTTGGGGCGCAGGGCTACGGCCTTGGCTGTGAGACCTCAGCTGCACGCGCAGGGCTCCCGGTGCGGCCACCACCCACCCTGGCTCCCCGCAGCCGTTTCCAGGGCACGGGGGGCGCCCGGGCTCAGCACGGGCCTCAGGCCCTGGGGGCTGTTTGAGACAGATCCCAGCAGCATGACACACTCAGCCGAGGGGGGGCCGGCTAGGAACTGGGGGTTTAAAGCCCTTCCGGGTGGCAGGGCCCCGCAGCTGTGAGGTGCCCTTCTCGCGGGTGCTGGCGCCCTGGCGGGGTAGAGCTTGGGGGTGCGCGCCCCCAGGAGCAGGAGGCTCTGTCTCTCCTGTCAGCCCTCGTGGGCCCGGGTCCCGCCCCCCAAGGCTGGTCTTTTGGCCCCAGAGGAGGCTGGGGGAGGAGGGGAGGCAGCTGCCTTCGAGGGCCTCTCCAGGAGCTGCCCTGCCACATTCGGCCGTCCCCGTTCCCCGCAGCCTCGCCCACCTCTAGGGCTGGCCGGGGAACCCACCCAGCCGCACCCTGGGGCCCGGGGTCCCCCCAGCATCGCTCAGGATGGCTTGGGGTGGACGCAGGGCGCCCTGAGGAGCACTGCGGGGGGCCCTCCCCATGCCTCGGGGCCTCTCGGAGCACTGCGGTCCCGCAGGGCCTCGGAGGTGGTATGTGGCCTGTCCCCCGCCCTGTCCAGCATGGTCTCCCCCAGGCCCCGAGAACGAGCTCACGGGGGCCTTCCCCCGCCCCACTGCACGGCCTGGCGCTGGCCGGCGCAGGGCTCGCGGCCCTCCTGCCTCAGCGGGTGTGTGCGCCGGCTGCGCGCTTGGGGCCGTCGGGCAGGTTACCTTGGGAAGCGGCCCCGGGAGGCTCAAGAACGTGTCGGTGTGAGCGACGGCTGCGGCTGGGCTGAGGGCCGTTTCGGGGTACAAAGGCTTCCGAGGATGCCCCAGTTGGGACAGTGGGGTGAACCTGGAGCCCGATGGGGCGCGGCCAGGGCCGGGGCCGAGCGCGCAGCAGCGGCCTCTGTCTTCCAGAACACCCAGTGCATCCCGGAGGGCCTGGGGGGCTACTATGCCGAGCCGGACCCCAGCGCGCGGGGCAAGCTCTACACGGTCGTGAGCCACTACAACCTGGCCCGGCAGAGCGTGGCCCGCTCCGTGTCGCCCTGGATGTCGGTCCTGTCGGAGGAGAAGCTGTCGGAGCAGGAGACCGAAGCTGCTGAGAAATCAGCGTAGCGAGACGGGCGAGCGCCTTAGAATGTGTCACTTGAAGGTAACAAAGGGACTTTGAGGGACATTTCATTAAACTATGATTACTGATAATTTAGAGGTTACTCATTTACGGTGCAACTGCTTCTGTCCGCTAATGCTGCTTTGCAAATAGAACCTGCTGCAGACCACCCCGGCGCAAGGCCAAGTGCACATCAGCATTGCTTAAAGAGCTCTGGCACCACTTTCCATGTCGAGGGGTCTTAATTTAGCTACTCTGCTGGGGTCACTGGATGCTGTCAAAAAATAAATTTACACTGGACGTGCAAAGGGTCTGACTTCCACTTCACAAATGCGTGATTTAGCTGATCTTCTAACCCCAGCGTCGGGTGCAGCCCACGGCCTGAGCCCAGCTGTGCCCGTGCCACCCCTCCCCCGCCTCCCATGGGCAAAGGCGGGCGCAGGCCCAGGCGGAGGTGTGTCCCCGAGGTGCGGCCTGTCCCGCAGCGAGGCTCGCAGGGCTGTCACCACGGCTTCCCTGTCCCCTCCGGGACTGGAGGGGAAGGCCGCTGCGGGGTGACCGCACGTGTGCGGGCCTGGGGGTCTGTGGTGTGCTGAGGCAGGGAGCCCCCCGCCCTCCGCTGCCCTGCCGGCCCCGCTCAGCGAGGTGGGGACGGGACGCGGCGACCGCGGGGAGTCAGCTCCGTCCCCGTATTGGCGTGTGGCCGCGGCCGGCGCGCGGGTGTCAGAGCGACACGGCACGAGTGCTGACCCTGCAGGGAGCGTGGTGTCCGGGCGGCCCCACTGCTGCTTCCTGACGGTGCACACGAGGGAGCGGGCGGCCAGCGGCGGCTCTTTATTGACTGTCCACACAGAACCCCTGACATGTTCGCGCTCTGAACAGACGCGGGACCCCGAGGCTGCCCAGAACTGTCTGTCGTGGGGCCGGCGGGGGCGCTCCCGGCACAGCTGCTGCGGGCCCCCGTCTGCCCCGGGGGCATCCAGGTCCGCAGCCAGGGGTCAGTGCGCGGGCCAGGGCAGGAGGGTGTTGGGGTGGCCAGGGGCCTAGCAGCCGCCCCCAGTGGCACTGCCTGCTCTGATGGGGTGCACCGGGCGTCACCTGGCTCAGCAGACAGGAAGCCACAGGGAACCGGTGGGCTGCTGGCTGAGATGATACTGACTGTGCCCAGCCCGAAGCCCCCACAAAAGAAAGGCGGGCCCCCCCACCCCGCCTGCCCGGGGCCGCGCGCCTCGCCTTCTCCTGGCCGCCCGGGCTGATGGCCGCAGGCCTGCTGTCCCTTTGGGCGCGCGTGTCAGCCCTCGGGCCGCTCCGGCGTGTCGGCTAGCTGTCGTACCAGTCGAGGAAGAGCAAGGAGAAGGAGCACATCACCAGGAAGAAGAGGACCCACACTCGGAAGCCGGCGTTGTTCTTGATGGCCTGGGCGGGGCACAGGGCCGATCACTGGGGGGGCCCCTCCCGGCTGCGCCCCACCCGCCGCCCTTGAGTGGACACTCAGCTTTTAAACCGGGTCACACCCCCTTGCGGTCAGCCATGGTGCGCACCGTTCTCCTGGGGACGCAACACCCCTGAAGGGCTCATGCCTGCGCCCCCCGCCGGGCATGGCAGTCCCGGCATCTCCTGAGCAGCCCCCACTCCTGGGCTCTGGCCTGCAGGTCAGCAGGCCACTGCCTTGTGCGGGGGCGGAGAGGAGGGGGCATCTGGGAGCCGGGGCTCCGGGCGGCCCGAGGAACACGCACCTCTCTGATGTCCTCGTTGCCCTCCTTAATGTTCTCGGTCGCCCCGACGACGAGCTGGTGGATGCTGTCGATCTCGGCCTCCTGCGGAGGCGGCGGCAGGTGAGCGCGGCCCGGCCCGGCACGTCCTGACGGCCGCGGCTGCCACGCAGAGGGGCCGGGCCTGGGCACCGCGCACCCCTGAGCCCTCACAAAAGGGAACTTGGGGCTCAGTCACGCGGCAGCCGAGGCGGCCGGGGTTCGACCCCCTCCTGCGGGAGCCCCGAGCCGTCACCCGCCCCCAGGTGAGGGGCAGAGGCCGGCGGCGGCCACAGAGCAGCCCTCTGCACGCCGTACACGCGGGCGTTAGCACCAGGCGCCGGGGAGGCCGGTTCGAGCACCGGTACATGCCTGCAGAGCCTCCTGCTGGGGCCACCTCGCTGGGAGGGAGGAAGGAGAGCACCCCTGCCGGGCGGAGGTGGCCCTGAAGCCACCAGGCCCCCCCCAACCGCGCGTCCCCTGCAGAGGGGCCATAGCCGAGCAAAGACGGCCGAGGGCAGGAAACTGCCGGGGCTCAGCACACACTGGGGGGCACGCTGCAGATCAGCCCCCCAAAGAAATGTCGCGGTTCTAGGACAGTCCTCCTTCAAGCTACAGGTTGAAACAAGGCTTTTCTTACCTGCTGTAAAACCTTCTCTGTGAATATCTCCTGGAGTCTGGAAATTTCAACCACTTTCCCTTCAATCTGCCTGCATAAAAACAGTCGCGGGCCGACTCGGTGCTGGCGCGCGACACGCCGGCGGGGCCGGCAGGGATGTGAAAAAAGTCAGGGTGGGGGCGGGGCAGGGAGGGGCGCCCTGGGTCCCGGAGGTCTCCCTCGGCGCCTGGCCAGGGGCCACGAGGGCTCGAGGGCCAGCACCAGCCCCTTTCAGAACTGCGGCCTCTCCCATCACACATTCGCGAGGCTCCACCGCCCCCGTGACGGAACGAGAGCGCCCCCACTCGTTGGCGGTCTGGCGTGCGGGGGACCCGCTGGGGGGGCGAGCCGGAGCCCGGGCACCGCACCCACCTCACTTCGTCACACAGGCTGTTCATCTCGCCGATCAGGCGCTGATTTTCCTGTTCAAACTGGGAGGAAACAACAGGAAGTGGCGCTGAGCCGAGGCCCAGAGTCTCCTCCCCAGCTCGGGGCCCCAGTGGCCGGGAGGAGCAGCACCCCAAAAGCAGTGGGGCGCCCGTAGCCTCACTTCTCCCGCTCCTCCAAGACCGCAGAGTGGTGACCCCGCCCCCCCACACCTGCCCCTGCACACTTCCCCACTCACCCCTCGGGGCTCCCGCCTGCCCGGCTTCGGGCCGCCCAGGTCACCCTGTCCACGCCAGCCGCGGTGCGCCGCCTCTCTGGGGGCACCTCCTGTGCTCATGCCCCCCCCCCCCCCCGTGAGGTCTGAGCTCCAGGATGGGGAGCCCCAAGTCCCTTGAAGCCCAGACGTATCGGAAGGATCGAGTCACTTCCCAACACGCCTCTCGTTAGAAGGCCCCGCAGTGACCCATGTCTGCCAGCTCTGCCCAAGCAGGGCCTGTGCCCGGGCCGGCAGCCAGGGAGGGGCTGCGGGCACACGCTGCGGCTCAGGCCTGGCCGCGGGCCCCGGACCTGCGGGGGGAAGTGCAGGGCGCACTCCGCTCTGCCGTGGCCCCCGAACAGCGCGTGGGAAGGGCCGTTTGCGAGAACAAACGTTTCCCTTCTGCGCGGAGCTATCAGTTAACTGCCACTCAGTGACTCGAGTCCAGTATGTCAGGGAAGCACGACTCTAGCACGGAGCCGATAATCTAGTCAGACCAATTCGCTCAGATTTCTGTTGTATTTTCCCGAGTGACCAAATACAGCCCTTTTAAATTTTAGACTGTTCCTAAGCAAAATTAACAAGGTCTGAGGTGATTTTTGCGGGCACGTTTCGGGAACAAGCGCTCCCGCCTCCGCCCGCGTGCGGCCCCGGGGGGAGGCCCAGAGCAGGCCTGGCAGGGCAGGGCTGGGGCCGGCTTCTGTTGCTCTCTCCCCTCACACCCGGGGTCCTCCCGCCGCACGTTCATGGGGCGCAGCCTCCGGCCCAGGCAACCACGGCTCCGACCAAGCGCAGGCCGCGGCCCCGGAGCGGGCGGGCGCTGGCGCGTCACCGCACCCGTCTCGGGCACACTGCACCCCCGGCAAGGCACGGGAGGAGGCGGCGGTGCGGGGGCTTCGGTGCTGCGGGCTCCTGGGCGCCGGGCAGCCCTGGCCTTCCGGTGGCCCGCCCCTGTCTCCTGGGGACACGGTGCAGACTGGGAGGCCCTGCCTGCGCCCGGCGGCTCCGCCACCTCCTGCGCGGCGCCAGGTCCGTGCCTCTGTCGGCATCGCCGAAGTGGGGGTGGGGTCAGCTCCTGGCGCTTACAGAGACGCGGGGCACAGACACAGGTCCTTGCCGCCATGTACCCCCGGCGCCGAGCGGACCATTAAAGCCCCTTCCCCTTTCGGTCTCTAATCCCAGGGCCCAGGCGACTCCTGGCCTGCCCCCCTCAGGCACAAGGACAGGCCACACGGGCACTGCCGAGGCCGGTCTCCACGGTCAGCACCAAGGACGGGTGCCAAGTGGCCCCACCCTTGTCCCAGAAACACCCCACCCACCGCCTAGGCACCGAGCAGGGGGTGAGAAGCCCGGAGGGAGGGGCTGGGCCGGGCCACGCGCAGGACAGAAGCCCCCTCTCTCGGCCGCCCGCCCCGGCCCTAAGTGCTCCACACTGTCTGGTGCGCGGGGGCTCGCAGGGTGGCCCTCAGCACCGCCCGCCACGGCAACGTCTCAGTGCAGCGGCAGCCGCAGCCTTCGAGGCGGGAGTCTGGGAATGCTCTTTCAGGGCTGCAGGAGCAGCCGCTGGCAAGTGGGCGCCCGATGACCCGAGGCCGAGCGCTCGGCACGTGGAGCGTCTGAACAGCTGCACTCCGCTCACACGTCAGACGGACTTTCAAAAGGGGCCTCGCAAAGGGGTTAAATCTGTTTTAAAGGGGGCCTCCCTGGTGGTGCAACGGGTTAAGCGCAGCACTATGAAGCTATCCAGAGCCACTGCAGCACAAGTTCGATACCCGACCAGGGAGATTCCCATATGGTGCAGCAGACCTCGCCTGCCTCGCCCATTGCTGCCCTCAGCAGTGTACCTCAGTGGATCTGCCTGTTCTGCTCCCCACTCTGTCTCTGGTGAGTCCTTCCACCACCCCACACCTCTGGCCTGCACCCCAGCTTGTACACATAAATAAATCTTTAAAAAAAATAATCTGGTTTAAAGGCTGCGAATCCACACTGTGGGCTGTCGTCACAGAACCCTCCTCTAATCTGGCCTCTACTGTCGTCTTAAAAAGAAAGTCACTCCTACAAAGGCCTGTGAGTAGAAACGAGGCCACGAAATGTCCCTGCGTTGCAAAGAGCAAGAAGCAGACCCTCGCCCGGGGCGGGCCTGCCCCTCTCGGGGCCCGGCTCTTCCAGACGCTGGTCTGTGCCGGCCCTTCGCACACGTCTGCAACCCCTACCTGTGCCTCCTAGAACCTCGGAGCCGCCCAGGACCGCAGCCCAGCTCTCGGCCGTACACCCCGATTCCAGCAGTTCTCGCGTCCTCAGGTGTGAGCCCGGTCTGACCACAGGCGACGGCACTGCCGCCTGCCGCCCGGCCCGCCCACCGGCCCGCCCAGGGCAGGGCTGGGAACACCTGTCCCGTAGCAACACAGAGGTCACGCGTATGTCTTTAAAGGGGGCCCTGGGCGCGCCCTAAACGCGGGCATGGCGTGGGAAAGAGTTACTTTCTCAACGTAATGTCAGAGGACAATGTGCTTCACTCTTAAACACCTGCTCATGTTAACGCAAAGCCCGATGGGCCTGGGGCAGGTTACCGGTGGGGACGGACGGAGTGTGCGAATCCCTGACACGCGGCAGCCCCGTGGAATCTGGGCGGCTGCCCTGGCGGGGGAAGTAATGAATTATGTCGCCATTAAATTCATTCTTTCGCCCTCAGGAAAAATCCCCATACGCCACGGGACCCTGCCCGCGGCTTGCTACCAGGCCTCCCAACTGCAGACCCAGAGTGCGTCTCTTCATTTCCAGGGCCGAGCCTCGCAAGGAAGACTTGGGTGGGTGAGGCTGCGGGACCAGGCCTGGCCGCGGCTCCCGGGAAGGCAGAAGAGCACCCGCAGGACGGCCTGGCAGCCTCCGTCCCAGCCCCGCCGACAAGCGGACGGCCTGCGGCACCACAGGCTGCGGGGTGCTCTCCTGTCCCTTCTCTGGGCCTCACTTAGCTTGGGGTCACATGCCCACAGCCCCAGCGACTCAAGCAGTTATAAAGCACCACGGCAGCAGCGACAAAAGACCCGCTTGGTGCTGAAGACCTGTTCCTACTGCTAAACAGACATCCAAGGCAATTTCTTCTTCAATTACGTTACACAATCTAAAGCATATAAAAAGCAGACTAAGGATTAGGAAATAAGCGGGAAAGTTCTATCTAAAATATTTACTTCCAGGGGCCTCCCTGGTGGCACAGCGGTTAAGTGCTGCGCTGTGGAGCTGTCGGCAGCGGCGACATGAGTTCGGCGCGGGGGAGCTTCCCACATGGCGCAGCAGACCCCTCCTGTCTCCCCGCTGCTCCCCTCAGCAGTGTATTTCCGTCCATCTGCCTGTTCTGCTCCCCACTCTGTCTCTGGTGAACCCTCTCGCTGCCCCATGCCTCTGGCCTGTACCCCAGCTTGTATGCATAAATAAATCTTTAAAAAAAACTTTACGTCTAACTTTTAAAACCCAGTAAAAGAATCAGAGCAAGGGCATTTAGGATGACCTACTCACTCAAACATTCTAAACTTAGCCAAAAACGAAGGCTTAGCAGAGAGAGCATTACCATCTGTATTTCTTCTGGGGATAATTCGTCATCACCTCTGCCATCTCCCCAGGTTCCCAACTCAGGCTGTGTGTCAGCGGGAAGCTTTTCTATTAAAAAAAAAAAAAGAAAACAGAAGGTACAACACTCCCTCAGAATAGGCTCCTAGAAAGCAGGCGGCTGGAAGTAAGAATACATGTGAGGCAGAAACATGAAGCTAGTTTTATGTGAAAGACGCGTCTGTACAGGGCGCAGGTGCATCCCGAGAGAGCTGGGCCTTTCTGAGGCCGCCTGGCCCTCGCCCCTCCTGCCCCGCCCATCACCTACTGGCCTCCCTGTGGCGTCCAGGGCAGGCTTCTCCCCTTCTCTTGAGGACAAGAACACGACAACATAGAAACCACATTCACAGCGGAACGCGGCGCCCCACAGGGACAGGTGGCCGGGACCAGGGGTGCTACCTGGTGCTGACGAAATGACAAAGCACAAACCAGCCTCTAAATGCAGGCACACAACAGGGCCCGCCTCCAGCGCCGCCGCCGAGTCCCGTCTAAGTCACACTCCGTGTTTCAAAGGGACATGAAGGGACTGAGGAGGCAGGCCAAGGACTCTCACAGCCCAGCTTCTGAAAGCCCCTCTGCTAACCCGAGATAAACTCAGCAAGGCGTCGGAGGGAGACGGCCCCGGCGCGGAGGGAGGGCAGACGGACGGCCAGCGCCCAGGCCGACGGGGGGCCGAGGAGACGTGGACAGTCCAGGGGGCAGGCAGCGGAGGGGGCCGGCCCGCTCCCTCATCTTCCGCTGGGCTTCTGCCAGCAGGCCAGGGAAGCGGAGCAGGGCAGGTTGCCTCGCACCTGGATAGTCCTCAGTGACAGGCTTTTCTTCAGAGTCTTTTAAAGGGGTCTGTGACACTCTCTCAGAAGAGCTGGATTCCCTCGTCCCGGAACTTGGCTCTGGTTCTAGCTTGGACCTGAAAAGAGGTAACGAGCCGTCTCAGAATCCGCTCCTGACAGCGCCACCGTGACCACAGAAGGGGCCGGGCGCAAGCCCCGCCTGGTGCCGGCACCCCGACACCCCTCGCGAGGGCCCATCTGGACTCTGCCAGCCGCAGCCGAAGGCGAGCGCAGCCAGTGTGTGCTGGCACCAAGGACACACCAAGCCGCCCAGCAGTGCCCAAAGAGCCCCATTTCCTGAACCATGGGGAGGAAGCTGCCAGCCGATGCGCCTTCACCGCCGTCCTGTGACAGGAGCACTGCGCTCGGGAACTGGTGTCCCTGCCACTCTGACCAGCGAGCACGACAAAGTGCTGGCACGCCCGGACCTGCCAGCCCTGCCAGCCCTGCCAGCCCTGCGGCGCGGCGCCCCTGCTGGTCACCTGCAGTCTGGGGCGGCTGCCCAGTCTGAGTCTGCCCAGCCTGTCCTCGGGGCTGCGCCAGGTCATGCCTCTCTGGGACACAGGGCGGCGCTCTCTCCACACTCCCCTCCTGCACCCTGGGGCGGGGGAGCTGAGCAGGGCGGGGGGCCCGGCGTCCCCCTCGTCATCAGCCCGTGAGCACCCACTTCAAACTTTCCATCCATGCCGGCTCCCAAGTCCTTCCCCAGCAGCCTCCCGCCCTCCCTGCTTCCTGGTGTGAACGCCCGAGGCTCAGGACACCCAGGCCGGCGCGGCAGGCGGTCGCTTTCTCCCAGAAGCCCGGGTTCCTGAGCTGAGCTGAGGCCCAAAGCCCGGGCCGAGCGTCTGCGCTGCACTCACACAGGCGCAGACCCCACGCCGGCAGCCACGCTTATCCCTCCAGCCACATCAACCGCAAACGCGTGTTCACAGGGACTCTGCGCGAGACACGCGGGGCTCTCTCCGGCTTTAGCCCTCCCGGCCTGCAGGGCTGAGCGCCTGGCTTCCCATGACGCCAATGCACCGCCTTACTTGACCCCCCAGCGTGAGGCCCCGCCGCTCCCCACAGGGGCGCCCCTCAGCCTGCTCGGCCCTGACCTGAGTGCCTGCTCCCCATCAGGCTGACGCCCACCTCGGGCAGATCCCCTCCATGGGGGCAGGACTGAATTGTTCAGGAAGGGGAAGGCCTGATGGACTCAGACAAAGGGCTGCTTTCTGTCTGCCGCCCTCTGTGGCCAGAGCACGCTGATGTGCCAGTTTTCCATTTAAAATGCATAAAAGACTGCAATGCAGCAGACTTCAGTAAGTTGAGAGCTTTTTTCTTTTTTTAAGCGATAAAACCGCTCTAATTATACAAAGAATGTCTATTGAAATCCTCAGGGAAATTACAAATTAAGAAGTCGTAGGCAATTTGAAAAAAGTCATTTTTAAAAACCCATCAGGAGGCTCTGTGGATGTCCGTGACTTATTTAAAGTGGCTTCTCCACGGAAGGCCGAGCGCTTCCCAGCTGTCACCCCACGATTTCCACCTGGCCAACATCTGTCCGCAGCCCCCTGCTTGAGAAACCTTGGGATGCTATTACTCCATATTTAAAAAGAGCAGAAGATAGAAATGAGGGAGAGAAACAGACTTTTCAGTTTTAAAACAAGAAAAGAGGTGGAAGAATTTTTTTGCAAGCCCTAAAGCCTGACACAAACGTCCCAGAAAAGCGGCGGACACTCCAGAAGGAAGCACGGCGCTCTCACGCTTAGGCCCTGCAGAGACGCTGTGCGGGGGGCACCCTCACCCCAAAGCGGCTGTCGGACGCGGGCACCCCCGGCACGGGCCCCCGCCCCGCAGAGCAGGGCCGCCCCAGGGGACATCCACGCGGGCGCCGTGGTCTCCAGACCAGGCCAGACCATGCCTGCGTGCTGCTGCCCTCTCGCGCCCCACCTCGCCCAACAGGCGAGGGCCAGGGCAGGTGGGGCGGGCAGCTGAGGCGCGAGCCTGGCGCTGCCCTTCCCCGCGGAGGGCCGGTGGTGACTGAGACCGTGCAGACCACGCGTGCTCTCGGCTGCGTCTTCCTTTGCCCTTTTTTTTTTTAATTTGTTTAATGAATCTCCAAAAATATAAAAACCATGCTGAGCCAGAGGGCAGCACAAAGACAGGCGAAGGGCCAGATCTGGCCCACAGAGCAGGGTGCTGTTCCCTCTTCTCGGCCAAGAAGACCCCCATTCTAGACGGTGACAGAGAAAACCTCGGGGAGAGGCTGGTCAAAGGCACAACCTTTCAGCTACGGGTCGAACTCAGGTAGAACAGGGCGAATGCACCTGATAACACTGGGAGGCACACTGAGATCTGCTAAGGAAAATAAAGTAAGTGGGGGGACGTGTCCACGGGGTGGAGGGGAACCCTTCCATGACGCGCACACACCCCCGTCATCACAACGTGCACGCTGACTTGCCTCGCGATCTTAAAGGTCAGTGGCACCCGGTAAAGCTTGAGCAAAAAAAAATAAAGCCGAAGACACTGCCACGGCCCTAGGTCGCTTCCTGGCCGTCCCGTGTCAGCGTCCCCCCAGCCAACGGCAGCGTCACTGACAGGAGGGGCGGCTCGGGGGAAGGACACCACTGGCCTGGCCACGCCCCAGCAGAGGGGACAGCCGCGGGCACCCTCGTGGCTCTGGGCAAGCTCCCCGAGCGGACTTCTAAGGGGGGCGAACACGCCCCGCAGCAAAGCGTTGATTCTGCACCAGCTCAAGGAAGGAACACGCCACCCGAGCTCACCCCCCACCGTGGGGGGCAAGCACCTGTCCGCCAGGTGCCTGAGCGCCAGGGCTCCCTCAGGAGAACCGCGCCGGCGCCCACTTCCGTCTCAGGCTGCCCGCGTCTAGTCAGCGGGGTCTCCCGAGGATAGCAGAGGAGATTCCTTCAGAATCAGCAGCAGGGCGCGCTGAGCCCCGGGCGCTAACGCCAAGCCACACGAGCGCAGCAGCGCGGCGGCCTCCCCGAGGTCACGCCCCACAGAGCGGCCGCAGTACTCACAGCCTCTTCTTGTCCACCACGCGCTTCACCCGGACGGCCCTTTGCTCCGAGTAGAGCTTGCACACTCCTGTGGCGGGGAAACACCAAGACGGGACCCTTTAGGCTGCTCAGGCAAAGGCGCGGGCAGACACTGCGGCGCGGGCGGCCGTCAGCCTGCAGAGCAGACCTCGCCCACCCGTGGCTTCGTGCCCAGCCGCCAGGGGAAAGGGAAGTACTTTTCAGGTAGTCCTCGACGAAGTCCAGGACCGCGCTCCTGTGCTCCCGCACTTGCTGCGAGTGGGTCTCCCTGTGGGCTGCGACAGAGAAGGGGGTTCAGGCCGTTGCGTTCGGATACACCGAGGAGCAAGCTGCCCACGTCCTGAGAACAGCGTCTTCAGTACAAGCGTTTTTAAAAACACGGCTGGGAAACCAGCCTTGTGTTGAGTGACAGTCATTCTTTCAGGTTTATTAGGTTCTGCAGGAGTGACAGGCTCGGCCTGCAGAAAGGCCGGGACCCACCGCTCACCACAGTGCCCCTGGGCCGCGAGCGAGGACGGGCGGCCCTGGGCGGGTCCCCGAGCCCTCGCTCGGCCCCCCACGGCAGTGCGCTAACTAAGGGCCGCCTGCCACGACGGGCAGGGCCCGGCTCCCCCGCCGGCCTCACCCCCGCCATCGGCGGGGCCCGCATGCACCAGCCCAGGCCCGCAGCCTCCCGCCGCACCCCACGGGCCGACGCCTCAGGCCTGGCCCCCGGCCCCCAGCCCGCCCGGCCGGAACAGTGGCCTTCCCGCTCCCGCCACACGTAGGCTGGGACACGGCTCCGGAGAGCGCGGCTGCCGAGTCTGAGGCCCCGAGCGAGCAGGGCCGGAGGGGCGGCGCCGTCACCTTGCGTCCTGAGCTGCTGGATGGCCTCGGAGCAGGTCCGCATGAACGTCTGGGCGTCCTGGTCGATCTGGTCTCGCTCCGTGTCCGTCATCCTCCCGCGCTCAGACATGACGTGGCTGGGGGGAGAGGCGGGAGCGGCAGGATGGGGCAGAGCAGCGAGCAAGCAGGCCCGGGCGCTTCCTGCCTCCCAGCAGCTGGCTGGAGCCGGTGCGCGGCAGGCCGAGCTCCCCGCGCACCCTGCCCTCAGCGCCCGTGCGTCTGGTCGCTTAATCTCCGCGGCCCTCCCTCTGCTCGCTGGCACACTGACCTCCCGCTGGCCGGCACCAGGCAGGGGTGTGTGGTGTGTGAAGGTTAAGCCTCCTTTCTGCCCCACAGCGGGTGCCGGCCCTCGGGGAGCCCAAGGCGCCCAGCTGGGGGCGGTGAGCGTGTGCAGGGAGAGAGAGCAGCGGGCAGGCGGGGAGACGCGGAGAGCAGGAGGCCGTTGCCGCCTGCTGGCCCGGCGCACGAGGACGGGGTGTGCGGGATGAGGACAGGCCCGGAGCCCGTGTCCCCCCGGGGCGACAGCCATTCACGACGAACCCCGGGCCCGGGCGCAGAGGGGGTTGAAGGCGCCAGGCCAGAGGTGGCACAGGCGGGTGGGGGTGTGGCCCGGTCAAGGGCACCACGCTCGCAGGTCAGTCTGGGATGCTGCAGGAACGGAGCTACACGTAAAATGGGTACTGGAAACATCATCATCAGAAGCAATGGCTGCGCGCGCGCGGGGGACGCCCTAAGCTGAGAGCCACAAAAACAAGCCCCCGCCGCGGGGGCAAGGCTGACTCTGGCGAGTCACTCTAGGAACATGTTCTCCTGGGACGTGCCTATCGGAGCAGATCAAAGTTTAATTTCATTTTCTTTATGGTGGACAGAGGATTAATTTTATTACGGATCTCGGTTTTGCTTTGTCAATGCACTTTAGGGAGATAGGAGGAAAAAACAAAACAGTAAGTTTATGCACAGAGATTTAAAAAGACTATGCTTTTTAAAAAAAATGTGGTTGACTAGTATAATAAGAACAAGTTCAAAGTCACAAAATAGTATTGACATTACTTTAATATGCCTATTAATTTAGTGCGCAACTTGATACTTCCCGAGGCTAGAGAAAATAAGTTATTTTACATTCTGCTCGCAAGATACCTGAAAAGACATGGGCGAAGCGCAGACTGCAGCTTCCTCGCTACGAACACAAAAGGAAGAGACGGATCTCACAATGCATTCTGGGCAGAGGAGCGCGAGCAAAGCGCCGCCCCGGAAGCGTCCAACATGGTGGCGAAACTGAGTGGCCGGTGACGGACACGACGCAGAGCCTGCTCCACACCAGCACCCCGCGTCACGGGCGGCTTGATGTGGGCTGACGTAAGACAGGCGACGGGCGCGGGGCTGCCGTGATCACCACCCGCCGTCCCAAGCGCTTCGCACGGACCTACCACCTAGTCCTCACAGTTCTCCGAGCTGGCTGAACCGCGGCTCCCAGCGGCAGAATCCGCACTCCCAACCCCCGAGGGCACCTCTCCTGTCACGAAAAGGCGGGAGAGCTCAGAGGGGCTGACCGCTCGCTGCCCGGCAGGAGGACGTGACCTATGAATGCAACCCCAAAGGCAGGCCGGCCGGGGGGGGAGCGCAGCAGCTCAGCGGTCACCGGCAGGACGTGGACGGGGGGCACGAGCCGTGTGGACAGTGAGCGGCGCAGCCCCGAGCCCTTGAGCTCGCCCAGGCGCAGCCAGCAGACATGCTGAGCCTGAGGAGGCGCGTGTGCCGGGGCCTCTGACAGAGGAGGACGCTTGGTCTGGCCGTGGGCGACGGGAGCGAGCTCAGGGGCCCTCTCTCTGCGCCCCTGACACCTCGAAGCAGGCAGGTGCTGGTCAATCTCTCAAAATGAAATTTAGGAAAGGGGCAAAGGCAGAGCTTGGGTGCTGACTGGCGACTGGGCAGGGAAAGGGTCTCAGAGAAAACCGTCCGCAACAGCCGACGGTGATAGGAAAGCAGCGGCAGGCCCGAGAGCGGGGCCTGGTGAGCAGGTCGCACGAATGGGGACGAAGAACATGGAGGGAAGAGGAGAAAGAACTGGAGATAAGAAAGGAGACTGCTAACACTTGTCCTTAAAGCAATTGACAAGGACAGGAGAAAAGCCCTGGAGACCAACTGTTCTGTGACTGACACTTGCTTTGGAAAAAGAAACCAGGCCAACGGCCTTGTGATCAGATCCGGAGAAAGGAAGAGATCTTGGGAGGGAAGGGTCAGTCCTGCAGCCCTGGAGGGGGGAGCGGAGGACACTGGGGCATGAGGCCAGGCCTCAGGCAGCTACACACAGAGCCCCAGCGGCCTCCCCACCCCGCGCCCTGCCCTGCTGCGCTGGGAGGAGGAAACTCCCTCTCCTGCCTCTAACTAGGCCGACTGCGCCCCAGGATGGCCACACGGGGCCCTCGGCACCTGGAGCCGCAGGCACCCGGGTTCCTCTTTCCCTCCCAGCTCACACCCAGTCCAGCCACAGAACTTGCAGGTTCTCCCCTCAAACTGTTTCCAGAATCTACCACTCCCCGGCACCCGCCGCTGCCTCTCGCCCAGGCCACCGCTCCCCGCCCTGGACTGGACAACGGCCTCCCAGCTTGTCTGCTGCTCCTGCCCTCCCTCACCTGCTCCAGCCAACACGCTGACCCTTGGCAGAGCGTATCCACTGAGACCTTCCAGTGGCTTCCGAGAGGAGGAAAAGCCAAGGTCCTGGCAAGCTCCAACTCGCTCTCTCGGAGCCCACCCCACCACCCAACCTGCCCGTCACGCGCCCTCTGTCCCCGAATATTCCAGACACATGCCCACGTCAGAACTTCACACTTGCTGGCCGTCTCCTCTTCTGGAAAGTTCTTTTTCCAGATAGCTATACAGCCTTACTTCTTTTACGGGATTACAGCTATCTCCCCTGTAAGGAGGCCTTCCCCACCTGCCTTCATGAAACTGTACCCACTGACATTTCTATCCCTGTTCTCTTCTCCCCAGCCCTGAAGCACTTATCCTGCTCTGACATTTTATATATATTTTCATTGTCCGCTCCCCTTCTACCACCCCCCACCCCCAGGCAGAAGTCTCTGGCTGCTCACGCTGTGCCCATCACCAAGGGCAAGGGCAGCCTCTGGGAGGCGGGTGCGTCCATAACCAAGTACCTGCTGACTCGAAGCACAGGCCAGGCCTGCAGGCCAGGCTGGACGGATGCCGGGGTGCTCACGAGGCCCCTCCAGAGCCTTCCTGGAAACGGGCCGCACAGGCGGCAGGGCACAAGCAGGCTGTCGGATGCAACGGGGGGAGCCAAGTGCGGGTGTTCTCAGTTCTGGCTGGGCGGGGGCTTCCTCTCCCTCTTGGGGTGGCGCCTTCCCAGCCCCCAACCCCCACTTCCACTCCTCCAGCACTGGAAGAAGAGAAGGAAGCCCACCGACTCCCGGGGCAAGGGCAACCGCCTCTCAGTGGGACCTGAAGACGAGGGACAAGTGCTGCCCACCCTAGCTGCCCCGAGTCAGCAGGGAGCCCTGCCAGAACGGCCTCCACCAGGGACGGAGGAGCAGAGGTGGGAGGAAGAGGCCGGGCAAGCCCCCGGCCCCCAGTCCCAGACCATACGGAGGGGCCAGAGGTGAGCCTGGGGCTGGTCTTCACAGACCCACCTCAGCAGAAACAGCGGCTGAGGGCCAGGGCCCAGGAACAGGCCTTGGGAGAGCTGCGCCCACGGGCAGCTCCAGCGCAGGCCCAGAAACCGCCTGTCCCAAGAACATGGACGGACACCCCTGCTCTGTCTCGGCTGCAGCAGAGACTCAGCTCGGTGAGACTGGGAAAGTCTGAAGGTTAATTTGATAAAACTGATGACTCAATTAAGGTGATGTCCCTTTAGGACACACTGCACATTAACCTTTTAAATTGGAAATTGATGGTATGGTTATGCTATTAGCAACAACAACAGAAACCGAGAAAGTTCCTCCCCAAATGGTATTGTTTGTTGCCAGGGCACCACAGAAAAGGTATATCCAGCATAAGTAGAGAAATTATTTTTAATGGCAATCATTCAGGAGACCCAGCCAGAGGCTGCACAGGTTGCATGCTGTTCTGCTCTAGTAAAATGTCATTATTACAAAAAATTAAATGGGTCAATAAAGTGTGAGCTCCACATTAAGGAAAAAAACTGCAGCCTCCTAATTATGCCAAGCTAACCCAGCCGACGGTCTGAGGAAGTGTTTCCAAACACAGGCCCCCAAGTCCACGGCTGGTCTCCACCCACACGCCAGCACCAGCACGCGAGGCCGAGCGGCGGGCGGGAAAGGCCCTGCCCAGCGTCGGGAGGGCTGGCAGGGCTGGCAGAGCTTCAGGCGGAGCTCAAGGGGCCCAGGCAGAGAGGAGGACGCGGCTGCGCGCCCGCAGGGGTCCTGTGGACCCAGTCTCCCGGGGCAGCCGGCCCCTCCTGCCCCCTCCGGAGGAGGGACTTCTCTGACGGGCAGCCAGGCTCGCGAACACGCCAGGACGCGCGTCAGACACAGGCTGCCGCTCTCTCCTCGCTGCGCTCCGGGCGCCGGGCTGCTCAGGGCTGGCCCCCC
Organism: Scalopus aquaticus; assembly: GCA_004024925.1. Taxonomy (NCBI): domain Eukaryota; kingdom Metazoa; phylum Chordata; class Mammalia; order Eulipotyphla; family Talpidae; genus Scalopus; species Scalopus aquaticus. The sequence goes on from PVIJ01012389.1 coordinate 30,953, forward strand.
GGCAGCGCGAGGCACAGCAAGGCCCGTGGCCGAGACCCAGCCCTGCCTGCCAGCCCGGAGTCCCCCCGCCACGTGGCCTGGTTCCTGCACCCCATCTTTCTCCTTCCGCTTCGCCCTCCCTCCCCCCTCCCTCTGGCAGGAAAAGTGTTTCTTTTTTTTTTAATTGATGGCTCCCCCCTCCCCAAGTTCTTGAGCATCATGGCTCAGTGGGGTTCCGATTCAGGCACCATTCACCAGGGCTGCGACGTGCCAAGAACTCTGACACGTGCCATTAATCCGCATAAGAACATCAGCCACCAACAAAGAGAACGCGCGGAGACGCGGAGCGAGCTGCACGCGGGCGAGCGGCGGGGAGGGCGGGGCTGCCGCGCTCTGCGGGGGCTGCGCCTGCGCTGCGGAGAAGCGCCGTCACATCACTGCCACACGTGGAAGGGTTAAACCCTGCAAAGTTGGGGAACGGCGTCCTGGTCCACCAGCCTGCCCCTCTGCCCTCCGGTCAGCGCCGCGGTCTCGTCTGGACCACCGGCCCGCGGGCGGCTGGTTTCCACTCCCCTTGTTTAGAGCAGGGCTCTGCAGACTTCTGAAAAGGGCCACGCGGCCCGGCCCGGCCCATCACCTCCGCTGCTGCAGCACGAAGCAGCAGGCGTGGACACTCGCCGAAGGCGGGCGCGCAGCACGCAGCCACCTGCGCAGGCTGACCCCGATTTCAGTTCATAGGTGGTAAAAGCTCGTCCTCCCTCCGCCCACTGTTGTGGCTTAAAATGCGGAAACGCGGCTCAGTTCACGGGCTGAACACAGAGCAGGCAGCAGATGGACGCAGCACGGGCTGTGCGGGCTGACGACCGGTTGAGAGGAATCAGTGGGTCGTAGAGACCCCAGGACTTTCTGGGGTGCCGGCTGATGGGGGGTGTGCGTGAACCAAGCCAACTTGTAGACGTTCACGCTGCTGGGGGCCCTTTCGAGAAAAAGGGGATCAATATAGATCTCCACGAACGACCCCACCACCACCGGGCAGACGGTGGGAGCTGTGCCCTCCCAGGCAGCCGCAGCCCGTTTGTGCGGACGGTAAAGCCAGCGGCCGACAGACGCGGGCTGGCGAGCGCAAGCCACGCGTTTTCATGGAAAACAAGGTCTTCCTGGTGCCACGCTTCAGAATAGTAATTCTGGTATATCCCAAAAGTCCACAAAGACAACACACTTGAAAGTAAATGTCGCCGATGCTGTTTAGTAGACAGAGTGGCAGGGATTGTTTAAAATTCACCTGGAGTAAAATTATTCTCTCTGTTAAAGAGAAATTTACGTTTCGCACATACTGACGCAGTTCCTTAAAAATCAGAGGTTCGCGGCACAGCCTGCACTGGGTGAAGAGAAGTCCCACAGCGGAGCTCCCAGTGAGCCGCCTCACGGTCCAGGCGCACCTCGCCGCCAGCTACATGGGATGCCAAAGCGCATCTGTGGGAGCACGGCGAGGGGAGCTCGGCGAGGGGAGCCGGCAGTGCAGGCGGGACGGGAGAGCAGGAGAAGGGTGTTGGCAGCCACGTTTCGCGTCTGTGGAGAGCTGCCTCTCCTCCGGAAACCACTCTGGAGGGCCTGACCACAAGGTTTTCTGAACCATTTTTAGCCAAAGCCCTGTTTGCCAAGTGGCCGTTTTACGTGGCGTGCGACCCCTGCACGTGTCGCCACTGAGCTGCCCCTTCATTTCCGCGCGCGTCACGGCCCACGTGGCCCACACAGACAGACGCGGGCCGAGCGGGTGCCGTGTGGCGGCTCCAGGACACGGCGGCAGCACCAGCACCGCCTGCGAGGCCAGCACGTCTCTGCGCAGACCCGGCCGCTGCCGCGCCCGTTACTGAGCAAGAAGCGAGGACAAGCGCTCAAAAGCAATCTAGGGGCACCGAAGGTCAGTCCCCAAAGTCCTGTGACAAACACACACTTACCTGTAAGCGCTGATGTAATCTTTCCTGTGCTCCAGGAGGAAGTCTCTCAGCTTGCCAATGTGCGAAATCTAAAATCCAAAGAAGGCAAACTGGTGAGTCTGGAGAGACACGGAACACATTTTTAGTTTACAGAGAGCGGAGCAAGCTGCAGAGCCATCTCGAGCAGCCCGAGCGAGACACGGGGTGAGTCTGGGTTCGGAGTCCCAGGCATAGGGTCACATCACTCCCTTGGGAAAGTCACCCAGACCCGGCCTCGCTCTCGTACGGGCCCCATCCTCCCGGAACTGTGAGGACCTGTGACGTCGAAGAGATGACTAGGAGAGACCCTGGGGCGCAACGCGCAGGCCGCCCTGGCGAGCGCCTTGGCATGGGAAGGGCGGATGTTCCCGGCGCCTGTTCCCAGCCGCAGACACCCTCTCTCCCCGCGCTGCGGGGCTGGGTCCCAAGGCCAGGCGCCAAGTTTATAAATGGGCCACGCAGAGCGGCGGAGTGGAAGGTGAGACTCGGGGCGACACATTATCTTCTTCCCCGCACAGCAAGTCTCTCTCCGCCTCCAGCCTCCTTCCGTGGGCGAACACAAAGGCGCAAGGGGTGGTATTCGTAAGGCCCAGTCACTGGCGTAAGTAAGAGCTTCCCTAAGCACCTGCCATGTGTCAGGGAGCCAGGGATTAAAAAGTAAGAACAGAATGTAAATAAAATAGAGGTAGGAAGAAGCCCAGGGCCCCGGCTGACAGGGATGAAAGTGTTTCCAGGAGAGGATGATTAGCGGCGCGGGTGGCCGGCTGGGCCCTGGCCAGCGCCCTCACGCTTCCTCGAGTGCCTGTTGAGCTCGCTCCAACCCCGCGCAGCCCCGGACTGAAGGGTCTGCTGAGCTTTCATCTTTCTGGGAAAGTTCTTCTGTCAAGGCCGACTCGGGCTAATTTTCGCTTTGCTGGGAACTTGAAAGGGCCCTGCACCCCTGCTCAGCTCGCACGCCGCACCTCTGCTTGGCTTTGAAGCACCTCCTTTGTCAGTCAGCTACAGACACACGAGGGGCACTGCTCCCCTTCCCCCCAGTTTGAGCGTCACACGAAGCACAGAAGGTGGCCAGTAAGTACCCGTGGAATGAGTGTATGTCAAGGTTCCCGCCTCAGAGGGTCAGCGGGGGCTCGGTTAAATCCCCCGGCGTCCAGCCCACTAACACAGGCCGTTCAGGAAAGTGCCCGCCGGTGCTCATAAGGGCCGGATCAAAGACGGAGCTAATGCTGGCCGCGAGTCGCTCAGTTGTCTGACAGGAGAGATGACGGACAGCCTGTCCCCCGCGGCCTGCGCTGGGAGGCGCCCCACACCCCTCTCCCTGACAGCCCCACAGGGGCGCGGGCAGCCGCTCTCACGACCCCCCAGGGAAGTGCACGGAAGCCCTGCGGCCTGTCACCAGCTCGCGCCCCCAGGGCCACCCGCGCTGGCACGCGGGGTCCCCACAACATCACAGCTGCTCTCCTCACTCTCCTGTGTACGTGCTGAGAGAGAACTTCAGGGACACGCAAACCAGGCGTGTGCTGCCATCAGCCACGAGCTGCAGTTACAGTCCTGCCTGAAGCTGCCCACCCGCCCGCGAGGGGCCAGTTAAGAGACGCACATGCGGAGGCCCGCGGTGGGCAGCGGCGCTTTGAGACCCCGCAGCCCAGGAAGCAGCCTGGCCGGCGGCCTCCCAGCAGACAGCGTGCCATCTCCGGGCCGCCCGAGAGGGCCGGTCCAAGCACAGCACGAAGACCCCTCACGACTGGCCCCAGCACCCCGAGGCCTGGCTGCAGCCGCACCCCCGGGCTCTGGGCCCGAGCCCCAGGTCGTCCCAGTCACGGGCACGCCCCCTTCGTGGGCCAACACCCCCGACCTGAGGTCCTCCGCCCCGACCCACGTCCCGGCCCCAGCCAGCCCGTGTCTCACGGTTGCCGACACGACCAGCCGGCCCGTCAGGCAGAGACCGGGCAAGGCAGAGCCTCGCACGCGCCCGAAATGCTGAGTGGAGAGCAGGTGCCGAGGACCCCAGCGAGCCCCTGCTGCGGCAGGAGGAGGCCGCCGCCTTCTCCCGAGGCCCGGGCTGGGGCTGCGCTCTGCGGAGGGATGGAGGCAGCTGGCGTCGGGGGGCACCCTGTGCAGCCCCGAGGGACGAGAACACGGAAGGGGGACTCAGCACGCCGCCACGCGGCCCTGAGGCGGAAGCAGGGACCCGCCGCCAGGAGCTGAGGGGGCCGATGGCGTCTCCCGGTCTCCAGGGCCAAGCACAGCCCCGCTGACTCCCAGTTTCAGCTCGGGAGCCCCATTTGGGACTTCGGCCTGCAGAACTGCTGCAAGATCATCAATTTCATTGTTTCCAGGCCCTGAATTTGTGTGATTTGTCGCAGCAGCCACTAAAGTGGTGCACTTTGTCTCAGCAGAGCGAGGCTGGCGGTGAGAGCGCGCCCGGGCCTGGGACGGCGGCTTCAGGCGCCGGCGGGCGTCGGGGTCTGCGAGGCACCGTGCTCCTGAGTCCAGGCGCTGCTGCCTTGCGAAGGCCTCTGCCGGTGGAGACCGGCCCGAACCCCAGCCGGAGCGCCCCCTGGTGACCGAGCTGCCTGCCAAGGGTCTCCCGCCCAAACGCGGCCCCTGGCGGGCCCTGGGGCAGGGCACACGGTCACCCGGTCCACAGCGCCCCTGCCCAGGCCCCGGCGGTGAGCCCGAGCTCTCCAGGGTGGGGAGGTGCCTGCCACAGGCCAGGGCCCAGAGGCCCCACGAGCACCTCAGGAGCCTCACCTACGGCAGGTGTCACTGACAGGATAGAGATGTGACCCCAATTTGAGAAAATGAATTTGTTAAAATGACCGGGCGGGAAGGAGTGAAGGGCTGAGTATTTCTTTCCCACACGCCGGCAGAGGAGAAACTACACAGCTCGTATCCAGCTTGAGTCAGACTGAGATTTCTTCCTCTCGGAAATATGAGCTGAGTCCCACGTGGGAGCGCAGGCTGTCTCCAAGTGCCCGGAAGGGCCTGCGGGAAAGGCCCCACGGTGCCCACTGGCTCAGCCGGCCCGCGGCAGGCGGAGGTGCCCCGGGCGGCTGCTGTGCCCGGCGTCTGGTCACAGGGGAGGCCCAGAACTGGCCTGGCCACAGGGGTGGGGCGAGGAAGCCCACGAGTGGCCAGGAAACGGGGGCCAGGTCACACTTGGTGTCGTCACGGAGCCACCGGGCACGGGGCTCGAACGGGTAAGGGAAGCAGCTCTCGGGTGGGCCTCCGCCCCGGCCTCCAGCACCGATGCCCGCGCGTGGGGGTGCCGGTGGAGGCGCGGGAGGCGCAGGACTGCCTGGGCCTGGCGTGGCAGGGCCGCCACGACGGCGAGGCCGAGGCATGCAGGGGGCTGGCCGGGGTCCGGGTCCGCTCTCTGGCCACCACAGCGCCGCCGAGGACCGTGCCCGCTCCTTAGGCTTTGCGTGGAGGGACGGCAGCCCGAGGCTCGCCTGGCCTGCCTCCCGCTCCTCTGGGGAGCACTCACTGGGTTGGGGTTTGGGGTGGGGCTGGGGGAGGGCGTGTGCCAGCCCACGCTCCCCCACATCTGGCCACAGCCCTAAGGCCGCGTTCTCCACTGGGCTTTTTCATGTCTCTACTCCTGTATTTCTTTCAGGTGGTTCCAAAACTGGGCTGGAAAGAAAAGGGTGTTTTTTATAAGCGCCCCTCAACTCTTAACCTTTGCCAACTGAAATGGAAAGCAAGCTGCTGACTCTCCCAGCGTCACTGCAAAGGGGGGGTGTAAACATGTTTGAAAAACAGCAGTGCGGAGTTACCAGCCAGCGTGTCTCAAGTGAACACCCGCGCGGAGTCGGGCAAAAGGCCGTGCGGGCGTCTCATTCACTTCTCGATCAGCTCGCGGGGTGGGCCCTGGCATCACCCCACTTTCCAGATGGGGAGACGTGCGGTAACGCCCGTAACGTGAACCGTTCGAAGCAAGCGGGAGAGTGCCCCGGGGCCAGTGCCCGTGTGCCTTCGGCCCTGTGAGGCCGCCCCCGGTGCCCTGCCCCCACGTGAGCTGGGCGTTCTCTGGGGTCGCTGCTGCAGGGCGGAGCAGGAGGTCTTGAGCCGGAAACCCAGAAGTGCCCAGGCTGAGGAGCGTCGCAGCAAAGGGACAGCACAGACGAGGGCCACACCCACCCGGTGGCCCCGGCCCCTTCACGAAGCCGCCACGCAGCCGAGCCAGCCCCAGGCGTGCCGTTCCCAGCCACAGCCTCCTCCGCTGCTTTCCCTCTCTGGGGACAAACTGAGCTCCCTTTCAAGAGGCTCTGTTTGCCTAAGGCTCATTTCCAAAATCATCCAGACATTAAAATCCTCCCTACAATTTTCTCCCAAAAGCAAGTTGATTCTAAAACAACAGCAGTGTGGTATTGGTAAGGACACAGCGAACAGGGCCAGCAACACCAGGTCCGGCGGCCCCAGCAGGAGTTGAGGCTCCAGAGGGCACTGCCCAGGGCCCCTGGAGGGTCAGCTCAGCCCGACTGGTGAGTGGCGCCAGCCCCACATCACCACTAGATGGCGACACAAGCAGCAGGGCGGCCCAACACAGGGAACAGAGTAACAATTTCCCCCCAAAGGCTTTTAAGCCTTCTCTGGTTCTTGTTCTTCCTCTGGGAACCGAAGGGCGACTAGGGGGAAAGTGCCCGCACAGGCCGGCGCTCTGCAGGCCGCACGCAGAGGCGCTGCTAGGCTGCACCTCCGCACCCACGGGACTGTCCAGCTCGCTGCTCCTTCCTGGTGTTTTGTAAATGACCCGAAACAAGATAAACTGTGAAACAAAAACCCTGGCACAGAACAGTGGGGTCTTCTGAAGGAGCCGGCACTGGCGCTGCAGGCAGAGTTCAAGCCACAGCAGCAGCCCCGCCCTTCAGCAGCAGGGGACTTGCGGGGGGGGGGGGGGGGCGGGGGGTGCCCCTCCCCCAGGAGGGTCGAAATTCTGCCTGCTGGCACTCAGGGCCCTTCCTACAGCGCCCGGTTGATTATGAAACACTTGGCACCGATTTGCATAATTTGCCTCTGCAATAAACAAGCATTGTTGGAGATTAAGAGACTCCAGTAGGGCCCTCCAGCATACTGTAAAAAGTTCCCTGTAACAAAAAATCATTATTTTTCCCCTTCAGCCGGTGGGCACGGCTTGCTGTTCAGTTGCCCACGGAAAGCCAAAGGCCGCCTGCGTCACCGCCCCGTCACCACGCCTGAAGTGGTGGCTGACGACCAACAAGCTAGGGTGGCGCCCCCAGCACCCGACCCAGGTCTGACTTGAGCTCGGCTGTCTGCTCCCTTCAGTCCTGAGGGAAAACCGCATCAGTCCCGGCCACAGCGAGCGGTTCAGAGCTTGGGCCTCCTCCACCCTGCTGAAGACACGCCGGGGTGGTGGGAGGCCTGAGAGTCCCCCAGCAACGGTGACCCACAAAAGAGGTGCTGCTGGCGCTGGGCGCTGGGGTGACAGCAGGGAGTTCGCTAAGGGGATGCACACAGGAACTCTTCCTTGCTTCTCTTTCAGCAACTCCTGAGTCACAGGCACGGGCTGGCTCCTCCCATCACGCCCCAGTTTCTCGCAAGAGCCCCCCAGCTCCCCTGGAGGAATGCAGGGCTGCCAGAGGTGCGCTGGGTTCCCGGGCCTCCAGGGACTGGCGCCCCTGCTCGGGGTCTCCATTCTCCCCGCACGCCGCAAAGGCTGGGCGAGCGGACCCTTTCCACTCAGAACCCCAGGCAGTACCTCTGCGGTGCGATCGGCTTCCGTAGGCCCAAGCCCGGCTGGTTTCTTTCCACTGCTTTTCTGCTTTCCCAAGGCCCCGCACAGCTCCAAGGAGCCATGCACTCGGGGTCTTTGTCTCTTAGGGCCTCTCTGACTTAGAGCCTTGGAAAATCTGGCCGTAAAAATTAGAAATACTTAGAGTCACTCAAATGTCAACGGGTGCCCGTAAAACAGACAATGAAAGAGCTACCTTGACAACTTGCGACGGCCGTTCATCTGCACACATTAGAGGTGCTGCGGGGTGAACACGCAACAAAAGCACAACCTGCCAAGGCGAAGGTGCTGGCTGCGTCCCGCCATTTGAGGGGGTGACCTCTGGCCAGAGGGTGCCACCCTCGTACAGTCCTTGCGGCAGGGACCGCTGGCACCCCCACTTTACAGAGGGGGGCTCACTAGGAAGTGGGGGAGCTGGACATGAAGCCAGGGGCTACTCCAGAGCCCGTTCTCCTGACTCGTCCTGCTCTTACTGTTCTTCAGAACCTGGACCAGACGGGGAAATATTCCCTTCACACCGAGTTCCTCAAACCCCAATTCTAAAATCATTTGAGTCTTTAAAAAAAAAATAGTGTAAAATTCAAGTAGGAGGGATTGTTCTTTCAACTTTTTGAGTGGCCTTCAGAGATAATCATGAGCCTCTCAAGTATAGTTCTTGTCCTTTTGAATGGGTCACAGATGCCTGTGAGACCCAAAAAAGCTGCATCTCTGACCTCTCCCCCAAAGAAAACGCACCTTCCCACAGTCACAAAATCCTTTCTGCTGACCACGCTGAGGTTCACAGGCTCTTGGTTGACTGGGGCTGGGTTAGGAACCTCGGATCAGCAAACACGTGAACAAGCAAACAGACAGACACAGGCGGGACAGGCTTCCTGTAAACACCTCCTCGGCCTCCTTCAGAGAGCACTTCCGCTCGCCCACCACTCACCAAGAGGTGGAGGGGGAGGCGGAGCCCAGGCCTGCAGCTGGGCAGGACTGAGCACACCACCCTCATCTGCCTTCGACATGTGGCAAAGGGAGACGGGAAGAGAACCCCCAATCGTGGGCGCCCCCTCGTGACTCCCAATGTTCGTGTTTACTGTGTGTGAGGCTCTGTGCTAAGTAAGCTGCGCGAATGTCTCTTAATTCTCATAACAAATCAGAAAACAGACGAGGAAACCGAGGCACAGAGCCATTAAGTGCCTCTTCTGAGGTCAAACCAGCCCCACTGTGGAAAAGCCAAGGCCCACGCTCCAAAGGAGCCCAGACTCTTCCTAAAGTCTTCACGCCCCACCTCCAAAGTGGGGCTCCCCGAGAACGAGACTCGACGGGAGAATTAAACCAGTTTCACGCACACCTCCGGCCTCCCGCAGACCCGGCAGCTCTCTGAATCGAAGCCAGCGGCCTGCTTTATCAGCCCCTCCCACGGCGCTGGCTCAGAGTCTTCTAGCTCCCTGCAGGCTGCGGCAGAAAACACTGAGCCGACAGCACGTCAGCACGTCTACACTCCACGGAGCACGTGCCACACCCACGAGTCCGTTTCACTCCCTTTAGAGATTAACATTAAAAGACTTTACAAATTAAACTGTATGTGCAAAAGGAACGGTGTCGAGTTCATTCTGGACCCCAGAGCCTGGTTCTGGCCCAGCAGAGGTCTGTGGGGCGAGGGCCACGCGGTCCAGAGCGCGCTGCTCTCAGAGAGCACCGAGCAACAGCGAGGCCTCAACAGCAGTGAGGCCGCAGGAAGGTTTTTTAGTATGGAATTTTCTCATGGAGTCTCTGCATGTTCTAGCACACACCAAGCACAGCGCCGCCTACAGCAGGGAGCCGCAACGTGTCACCAGAGGGCAGGAGCGAGAAGCCTGCAGCGACAAACAGGCCCCCCCAGAAGGCAGTCTCACGGATCCCCAAAGACTGAATGACACCCTAGTGACATGTTTTAAAATGATCTTTGGTTGATAAAACATTAACCGAAAGGAAAAAAATGTTTCTGAACATGACAAAGACCAGAACCAACACCTGCTAAAGGGGGAAAATGCAGATGGCGGGACAGATCACAACCGCGCCCAATCTCCTTTTCCTGGCCCCAGGCTGCGGCAGCGATTATGAGCCGGGAACAATGTAAAACCTCACCCTCCGGCAAGCCCAGCCCGGAGCGAGAGGTCCGGGAACGCAGTCCAGCTCTCAGAGCTGCCCACCAGCACGGCACTTGCAGCTCTGGCCACGAGGTGGCGCTCTCCACCACACAGTTCTTCAGCCCCCCTTACAGTACATCAAAATGCAACAGCCTGGTTTAAGATGATTTGTCTCTTGAGGATACACATTTGGTTTAAGTTTCCACTGCAAAGTTAAAGTTCTTAAGATAGGTCATGCAGATCAATTGCTCCTGTAATCTGAAACTCAAAAGAGCAAGTAATATCTAAACAAGGGGAGGGGTGGCCCTGGGCTTGTGAGGTTCTCTAAAAGCCAGGAGACAGTCAGCCTGGCTACCTCTAATCTCATCATCAGAACTGCTACCTTGTCCAGTTTCTGCTTCACATCAGCAGAGAAGAGCAAAAGCAACTGTGGGTGGCACAAAAGGAAGAACAAACATTGGACGCGTATTCAACTGCGTGACAGATGCCAGTAAGTCACATTCAACAGAAAACACAGCTTGGGAACATTCGAGCCCCAAATGTATGAGTGCTTTGCTCTGTGGAAACAGATTTTTTTCTCTCGTAGACGAGAGTGGAGGGATCAAGGAGCACTTTATCAGGAGGCTCCACGCAAAGGGCCTGGTAGCAGATCGGCCGCCTGGCGTCCGCAGCCATTTCTCAAGTGAGCGAACGGGAATAAAACGCAGAACAAGCAGCCGCCGCCAGCAACACGAATGTTCACATTCCAAGCAAAACCCAGGGTCTCGTTTCATTATTCCCCGTCCTCAAAAAAATATCGGTGCCTTTCCTTCATCACAGTCTTCAGAGTAAATAAGGCATGAAACTTAAAGTACTTCCGTATACATGCAGAAACAAAAAGGGCAGAAAATATATGTCAAGAGTAACTTACAAGACATTCTAATATCCTCTTTGCTTAAAAAAACCAAAAAAATGTAAAATTTAGTGGTTTCTAGGAAGCTATAGAAAATTGTTAACTGCTAAGTTTTATAAAATTAGAACTAACCTGACAAAACCAGAATGTTTGTTTTCAAAATAGCTCATAGTACATCTGCTCTAGACAAATGTGTGTGTAAAAAAGCTAGAAAAATAATGGTTACATCGTGAGCTGTATAGTGCAGGTTTGCACTTTGAGAATCAAATTTTATCTTTTCTTCTAACTTCAAGATTTAGTGTTTTACTCAGACATAACATTTTTTAAGTCCTATATTTGAATTTTATATTCAGAACTCAGTATGAAAACTTTAAAGGCAAAGCTAGCATATACAATTCAAGTTCCTTTTAATAAATTTTCAGCTCATAGAGTACTTGAAACATCACACATAAAATTTCCATTCCTATAGAGCAACAAATTTCAGTAAAATCACCTATCAATTTGTAAGAAACAAAATCATCACCGAAATGTAACACCAACGGCTCCTCACAGACACACACGTGTAAGGGACACTCGTAATGTGTGATGCAGAAAGGAAAGCAAAACCGCCCTGTCTTCAACAAAGTCTCGCCAGCGCACAGGCCCATCTGCCTGCGGGCTGGCCGAGCCGTGCCTTTCCCGGCGCCTGCAGGCAGCGGCGGCGAACACTGCGGCTATCCCAGCACCAGAGCACGACTGCTATCCCAGCGCCAGAAAACGGACACTTCCCCCAGAAGCTCGAATGAGCCACTGACGATGAAATGCCAGCTTGCAATTGGGAGGTTTCATCTTATCACAACGAGATTTAAAACAAATTTCAGATGAAGGATTTTAAATTTTATTTTTGAATAGCTTTATGTTGCAGAATATTTTAATAATTAGAACTAATCTTCCTTGCAAAATTAAAAATCTTGCTAGGTGCTCAAATCTAATATTTATTCTGTAAAAAATAGTTGTAAGTTTTCTGGCAACTGGGTATATGTTTTGTTTTTAATGGAATCTATAAATACATGTCAGTTCTGTGCCCATAATTGGAAAGGGGCATACTGGGTGATGCCTGTATAATCACTAAGGAAAAAAACTTCATCCGTGTTGAAGAATTCATATTTAACCCTAATTTTCAATTATCGCCAAAGTCTTTGTTCCACATCCACATAAATCACCATTCCTTTCTCTGAAAAATGAATTTTTGGAGAAAACATTATTAAATGTTACATCTGACTTTAATAAGAGTTTCCCAATTTGCTTTTGCATGTTTATTATCAAACTCTAATCATGACTTTCCCAAACTTATTTATACTTTCACACAAACTTCCAAAGTTTTCCCGACTTAAATAAAAACCCACAAAAACTGTGGGAAATGTTTCGCTTGAAAGATAAAAGTAAATTGGTCCAAATGTACATTTGCAATAATCAGTGTTTACTTTTGTTACTCAAACATTCAGCTTACAGCACTTTCAATATCTGCATTCAACTTAATTTTCTTGTCTCTTGGAAAAAAAAAAAAAAGGAAGGAGGGAAAGCAGCTTTCTCCCCCCCCCCCACCCCCCGGTTTTGCTCTCAAAATATAAACTCATTTAATGCAAAGCATTCCTGGCTCAGGCATGTTTTAAACTACAGGCATATCTAGTCTCAGCGGCATTCGTGTTACATACGAAATACCGTTTCTTTCAAAATTTCGGCCTGAAAATTATACAAATTTAATTTCACTTTTCCTAATAAAACGAAGACGCTTTACTACATACGATCCAATTAAAATGTCAGCAAAGGAAAACAGCAGATGGGATGCTCCCCGACGTGGAAGTGGAAACGGGGAGAGCGCCATTCCCTCACCTGGGAAGCTGGGCCCTCTCCTCAGTGTCTCTGCCCTGGACGCTGCGCCGCACTTACTAAAATCTGACAAGCCCTTAACCTGGGAACAATTTATCCGCCGACATTATCTACCAAAAGAGGAAGTGTATTTTGGGTAAGTAAAACACTGGAAACTATTTATGTCACCCTTGTTCAAAGCGGCTTGGAGAACCAGGCTGTGGGCGGGTAAGAAGCATCACCGCAAACAGCCCAGAGGGGAGCCGGTCGGTGCATCGCGAAGGGCAGCCTCGCGGTTCCAGACACAGGAAGAAATGCGGCCCGCAAAGGTGGAAGACATCGCCCGCAACGCCAGCTAACGGCGCTGAGACTTTCGTGAGGAACCATTCAGAATGAACATATTTAAAGTCCGTGTGACTGGCAACAGAAAATGCCTTTTCATCATTAAAAACAGTCTCCTGACAAGGAGATTCTGGTTTTGAAGTGTGTCACCCCCGAGGTCCCTAGCCATGAGCCCTGGTTCATTTTTTAAAATAGGTCTATTTCCTGTAATTTTAGATATTTTAGAGTATAATTATTTTACATTTTTATGATGCCTTTGGGGTATCATTACAAATATTTTTATGTGTTTAAACTTAGGAAAGTAAAATTAAGTAATAGCTTCTCTTAAAGGGAGCTGTCAACTCTCTCCTGAACAAAAAGCTTTGTTTTAAAGCAATCTAGAGATTTATATCCCTAGTAACCATACAAATTAATCTTCAGCTTTAGGGAAAAAATTGCATAAAATGCCTTTATTTAATTAAAATCAGAACTCTGCTCTTAGAAATAAGGACCCTCTTTTGAACAGAAAGAACTTTTCCACAGAGTGGAATTGTTTTAACTCAAGGTGGCACTTTTCATGATTAATTAATCAAACACATGTTTAATTGACTCACTGGTGTGTGCAAATACTTTGTTAGAATCTGCTCAGGGACACAGCCTCTGCAAACTTCCTGAGAGAGAAAGTGAAGCACGCGGCCTTCAGGCGGAATCTGTAGCTGACCTGAGTGTGGGCAGAGAGAGGAGGGCAGAGAACTGAACACTCACGGGCGCAGACCGTCCCCTCCCCCTCGTCTTCTCACTGGGCACAGACCGTCCCCTCCCCCTCGTGCCTTACAGTGAAGACCCCAGTGGTGACTCAGGCCGTCAGGCTGCCACCCTCTGCTCTGCCAGGCGGGGAGGGGGGCAGGTACTCGCTGCTGCCACTGGGGGCTGAGCCCCTCGTGCAGGGGGCGCTCCGGACCCCAGGGCCAGCTGTCTGGGGGAGGCAGGCTGACTCCACAAGCGTTTTCTAGACATCCAAGTTTTCAAGGCTTATAAAATTCGGGTTTTGATGAAATCTATGGACTACCGAATTTAATCTGATTTCATGAGACTTACATTTTATACCTTCAGGTTTTTCTCTGCATAATGGATCATTTTAAAGGTTAAGCCACACTGCTCCCATTATATTCTTTACTACCCACCCGCTTTGGGCTTCTCCGAAAAATGAAAGGAAAACAAAACAGGCTGAGAGCTCACTGCAGATTTAGGCAGCACAGATATTGGGGTTCCTGGGGATTGTGCCATCGAACACCATCAGCTCTGTGAAGCCCTCACTTCACAGTCTCGACTCCCAGTGCGACCTTGGGACATGGTCCCTCAAAAGGCCTGAAGTGGGGAGCACCGAGGCACCCAGAATTTATCACACGTCCTCTGAGCGACCCCATTTTGGGGAAAGACACAGGCGTTCCTCCCCAGCTGCCCATGGCTAATTTCACAGGCCTCAGGGGAAAACTTTTCAAGCATTTGGGAAAATGGAACCATCCTGGTCTACGCGATGGATTGCAAAATGGGACAGATTAGATAAGCAGGAAGCAGCTCCCACTGTATTTGATGCCAGAGTGTGTTCACGTTGGTTGTTCCAAAAACTATTCCACATGGGAAGAAGACTGGAGGGAGGACAGGAATCGAGGATTTTTACCGAGCTTTTCGAATGACACATCGTACAAACTTCACTGCAGGCTGCACACTCTCCAGCAATTAGACCTCAAATTAAATCAAGCATATTATGTGTCAGTGAATTGGCTTTCACTTTTTATTCAAATTATAGTAATCAACAATGATAGAAATCTAAACCTGTTCTAAAGCATTAATAGAAAATAATGTTCTGTGGCTTAAAAATAATCTCAATGCATAATGACTTCTTGCCATGGCCTGTGGCAGAAACAAAGGGCCAGCGGCCACCCGGGAGGGGCGCCGGCACCTCCCTCTGTTGCTGACCTGCCAGGCCCAGGAACTCACGAAAGCCACAAGAGCCCGTTTGCAGAGGTTCGTGGACTTTCAACCATTCACAGTTTGTGCGTCTTCCATGCCTCTCCCTCTCCAACAAAAACCCCCCAGGTCGACGCGCCTCTTTCCTGACACCTGCTAAAGCGCCACCTGGGGCGATGGCCATCAGGCAAGGCCTCCCGCTGGGGGCGGCAGCCTCGGTCTTGCGGGTTCATGACACAGACGGGGGCAGTGCCCCTCCCTGCACTGGAGGTGGTGCTGCCCAGGCTGGGTGTGCCGCAGGTGCTGGTCGCATTCCGGGGGGTCCCGAGGGCTCTTGAGCTCCTGGATCCCCAAGGCTTCTTGCACATGACCGAAACTAAGGAGTTTCTCTCCGGGCAGTGTTTCGTGCTGCACTGCCCAGGGGAAGGGTCCGGCCTTCGCTCCTGCTGCACGCCCCGCTCGCTCGCGCAGGTCTCGCTTATTCTTCACAACGAGGCTCTAATATTAGCACCTTTCCCACCACAATCGAAAACACTGAGGCTCAGACATGCTGGAGCTGACGAAATAAGACCTGTCCACACTCTCCCCATACTCCGAGGGACCCCCGAAGCAAACTGACAACGCTCGGACTCAGCCACTGAGGGGGGCCTGCCAGGTGCAGCTGTGGACCACCGCGCAGGGCGCCAGGCCCGCTCTCCACGGGCTCTGCATGGCAGGGCCGAGCCAGGGAGCTGTGTGCCTGCCCCTGCACGAGGACATAAAAACCCTACAGAGTAGTGAAACCAGGGCACGGAAAGGCCACGGGGGACCAAACACGAGGAGGAATGATCCCAGGCCTTGAAAATGGGGAAAGAGGGAAGATGCGGCTGGTCCCAAGGAGGGCTGGGCGCAGTCTCTCCCCGGCCCTCCCACCAGCCCCCCAGAGGCCTCTGTTGCGCGCAGAGTGTACGGAGGGGCTGAGAACTGCGGGGGGGTCGGGGAGGCTGCCCAATCCAGCACTGGCTCTGACAGGTCAATGGCGCGAGGCTGCTTCCAAGCTGCGTGGCTGGTCTTTGCCTCCGTTTCTCTGCTTGTAATTGAATAGCGTGCACCCCATGGGGAGTGTGAGGCTGAAATGGCTCCTTTCTGCAAAGGCTCAGGACTGGGCGGGCCTGTGACCAGTGCCGCGCCAGGCTGGCAGCCTCGAATGCCCGCGACGGGCGCTGTATGAACTACCAGCGCGAAGCATCATGACAGACGATGACAGCTTCACTCCCTTCGCCCTCCCTCTCTCTCATTTTCAAATTGCATGTTTCAGTGCCAAAAATAAATGGTAACCGTATATGTCACTCCAGGTCCAGCTCCAGCTTCCCTCACCCCAAGTCTGAATTTTAAAACAGGAAAAAACATACTGAAATTCCTTTTTAGGTAAAACAATCTGGTGAGTAAACTGAAACGCGTGCGTTTTTTCCGGGGGTGCTCAGTCTCCTCACGTCAAGAGCTGGGTCGTGTGAGAGTGGTTCTGAGGGCCAGGCACAGGGAGGGCGCACAGGCTGTCCTCGGCCGGCACAGCCTCACCCGAAGCTGGGGAGCTGCCCGGTTGCCGTCTGAAGAGGGGATGAGAAAGAACCACCACGCTTCAGGCTGCTGTTTGCATAGCCTGCGGCTGAACTGCATTTCCTTAAATAACTACCCTATCATCAAGATCTCTTCGTCACACACTCAGAAACCAGCCTTTTTCATCCTTTAGATTCCCCACAGGAGAGTAAAGCAAGTCATGTAAGGTCTTCAGCTTAAAAAGGAAGAAGCAAAGGCGCTGCGCACGCCACACTACGCGTGGGGGCCCATGTCTTCAGCAGCGCCCCCGCGGGGAAGGGGAAGGAGAGGCCGGGCCAGCAAAATGAAAACACGTCCAAGACCCGCTGCAGCCTCCCCCAGCCTGAATCCCCAGCTCGGGAGGGGCTCAGGGCGGCCCAGCAGCCACAGCTCCTCTCAGGGAGCTGAGCAGCCAGCCAGCGGGGAGAGCGCCCAGGTGTCCGGGGCCAGACCCCCAGAGCCTGCCTCCCGGACCTTCCAGCTGAACTCCCTGCAAGTCCTCCCGACGCCCCTCTGAAGAAGCACCTCTGAAGCAGGCCCTAAGTCCAGCCCTCCTCCTGCGCCCACCGGCCTCACCTTTGGGGATGCCTCTGTGCCCTGTGTCTACACTCCACCCCATCCAGCGAGCTGGCCGGGCCTCCCGGCGGGGCAGGGAGCCGAGGCTGGGTGCCACGCTAATGCCAGGAGCCCTGCAGCTTCCTCCTAGCCTCACACGTGCCGCACTCACCTCTGAGCCTCTCCACGCTCCGTAACTAGGCCTGGAATTTTAAACACCGACCACCAGCCACATTAAACCCTGGTGTCAGGCAGGCCCTTTAGCACTTGCCGGGCAGGGCGAGCTGAGAGCGTGGGAAGCAGGGACGGGCCTGCCCGCCCCAGGCCGTCGCTGGAGGTCTGCACCCTCACAGGGGCTGGAGGTCTGCACCCTCACAGGCCGCGGCAGACGGCCCGCGTGTGAGAGGGCGAACAGCGCCTCACCGACCGAGAACTGACTTCGTGCTGCTGGAAAGAGAAGGGGATTTCCGCCAACCAGCGTTTCGGCGGTCAGTTTCTGAGGACCGTGCTGGGGTGCAGAGGGGACCGCCGACTCCCCCTCGGACTCTGCAGGACTCCCCCCACCCGCCCTCCGTGGTCATCCAGGAAGGTCTCCCCGGTGTGGGCTGGGGCGAGCGTGACCCCTGATTTAGCTCTCAGAGTCTCAGGCTGAACTCCCGGGATCACTGGACAACATACACAGGTCTGCAAAGTCTCAAATGTCGATGATCATCAGCACGGAGCAAAGGTGGGGAGGAAAATGAACCGAGGGGAAAACGAGGCCAGCTACTCGGCATCAGCTGACGCAGACTAGCTGCCTGGCTTTACAGCTCTGGGCTAATTCCCAAAACATCAGCAGAGCGCAGGGCGCCTGCACCTCTCGAAGCTGTGCTCCCCCCAGGCCCTGGGGAGGCCGCTGACATTCTTGTCTGGCTTTACAGCCCGGGAGTGTGAGATGCAGCGAGGGCGGCGGGGCCTGCGTCTCTCGGCTAGCACCAGTTGGGCACGACTGGATCACGGCGCAGTTAATCTGGCTGCAGAACCTTCGCTCTCAACGACCACCCACACTGCCCGTCACCTTAGCATATATAAGACCTGCCTCTAAGAAGCGCGTCCCTGGGCCTCGGGATCACCCTGTCCTGTCATGCTGGCCACATCTATCGTGCACCGTGCCCGCTGCACTAAGGCGGACTTCATCCCCTGGGCACGAGGCTGCAAGGAGGCCGGAGGTGTGCGGGCGTGTTCCCGAGGAGGGCGACAGGAACGGCTGGAAGCCAACAATGTCGCACTTTCCCACTTACTGAAAAAAGTCACATAGGATTTTAACAAAGTTAACCAGGAAACTCCAATCTGGTCCCTCTTTCCGTAAAAGGGGAGTTCTTTCCCCTTCCCCCTCACCGCGCAGCAGCGTCTGTCATGCCCGTCTACACACAACTCACTTAGACAGGTCTTCCACCGACTTGGATGTCTGCTTGGTTTGTTTTTTTATTTTTATTTTTTGAATAATTTTTCTCTGGGGAGTCCACTCCTGGGGGTGGTGCAGGGGCAACAAATAGATTTGAAGTGACTCTTCTGTTTCTTTGTAATACTGAATAATAATCCCAGTAACAATACTAACCCTCAAATAACAGAGTTACTGCCAGTACAGCTGAGGGCACCCCGCTCATCTGCATGCCTCAAACAGCCATGTGCGGTGCCTTTAACCCTGGCACGATGACTGGCAGTCCTGGGTCCCCTGAACACGACGGAGCAGGTGACCAGAAGTATGTGGGCGCATCTTTTATGTCATTGGCCCAGTCCAAAACCAAAGACTTCAGACTCTCTCAGAAGGAACCAGTTCTGCGGCGCTAACTGGCCCTACAGCACGGCTCGCACACTCAGCGTCCGGACACAGGTATGGGGACAGGAGGCAGGAAGGGGCTGGCCTGCGGGGGGCGGGGATACCCCTACAGGTACAAACCAGCTCTCCACAAGATCAGGCAAACAGCAAAGCATTTCACATTGTTAAAAAAAAAAAAAA